>JAZHYW010018763.1:0-16748 GCA_037355805.1 Ixodes ricinus | reverse complement strand
CTAACCCAAAAGAGGGTTCTTCGAACCGTCGCAAATGTACCGTTCATGCACCCTTCTCGGGAGCTTTTTCTTAAACATAACGTCATTCCTATTGACCACTTGTACAAATTTCGCCTACTGGTGATGTATAATACGGCATTAAAACATAATAATATTTTTTTCCTTTTCGCACTGTCAGGCTTAGCAAAACTAGACCACAAATATGTCACACGTCACGGCGAAATTTGGAGCGTTTCAGTGCCCCGTACGAATTACGGCTTTACATCATTAAAATACGCATTACCATCTTTACTTAATAAACTCGAAGCCAATAATGTCAGCATCTATGGGACATCAAATCGAATGTTGACAAAAATCATATTACAGACAGCATAATTTTTACCTCCAGTGCCTGGAGTTTTTGTATCTGTGGTGAAACTTGTTTCTACTTTAAAAATATTTATTTTGATGCATTCAAGCTGAGTGCAACAATGTGAATACTCGTGATTGTGTTTTGGTACCCATTTTTGTGTTTGTTTTTTCGTTGTGTTTACAATGCTGCTTTCCCGCCAAAGTGTGTTAGGGCGCCAGGACCTCGTCAAGCTGCAACCGCAGCTTTTTGTCCTGACGTCCTCCCATTTTTTGTACAAACAAGAATGGGAAATAAAATCCATTATTAAATTAAATTAAAAAAAAAAAATTAAATAAAAGTGCGCGAGAGCATGCACTTTCCGTATAGTGGTAAAATTAGGGAATTTAGTCGTCCACTTTGATAGGTGTACGGATGATACTAGCTGTACGTACAAAGTAAAACACCCTTTTTTAGGCACAACAAAATAAATATGATAACTTAATTAACGTTTCTAATCGGGGTAAAATGAATGGCGGCTGTATCTGTGAGTCGTACGTAACTGGTTTATCACATACAAGTTTTATATTCATTCCATGTGAGGTATTTTAATAATGAGTGCATATATCTATATGCTCCGGCTTTCCAAATAAATTTAGTTATCAGGTTCGCTCGGTACGTTTATTCATACTAATTTGTACTCAGTATTTTGGCACTTTTACGTGAAATATGTATTAAGATGTTTGTGAACGTAACACAGTTTATTCCATTTTTGTTTCTGGCATTCTAGTATAATTTTTTGTCATGCGCTAGCCAAGGAAAAGCACAATATCTTCTTTAATTCTGGTGCTTTACTAATCCAATTTGGGTCTTTCCGATTTAGGACACTTAAGAGATGCACTCGTTATTGACTGGCCTAAATAAGGTTGCTCTAGATTTCGATTAAGTTTACCGTTGACCAAATTAAAATATTTAGGATAATTGTTGTTCTAATGTGCACATAGGCATCCCCGTCATAAAAAAGGAGGGTTGTGTCGTGTGGATAAATTAAGAACGGAGCTTTATTTTCTCTTATTTAAAATCATTTATATTATAAATAAAGAAAAGTGGCACAATTACGTTGCCTTCTTGAACACCGCATGGAATATGCCAAAGCAAGGAATGTTGAACGTCAAATATTACAAAGTCATAGTGTCAAAACATTCTGCAATATATTTGTCGCCAGACTCTCTCCAGGTATTTCTATTTTGTTTATATTTTGCTCAACCATGCTTTTTCATCCAGTATTTCGATTCAAATAGCATTATTAATTTTTTTGATATACACTAAGGACGTTGTCGGGTGGAATCGTGCAATATATACTTGTAAGATGTTATATAGCTTGCTTTAGCTTCGAAGTTTGTTAGAACAAAATATCTTAAAAATATGCAGCTTAGTGTTTATTTTCCACCCGGAGAATACCCTCTATAAGATATTTTATTTCTAAATTTTTTGACACAAACTGTGGTAAGCCTATGTTTTCTCCTTTTTATAGACGCAGCAGCTGATTGTTTTATAATGTTTGTGTTGTAAATTTTTCAAATTGTTAGTAAATGTATTATTTGTGTTATCAGCTTTGAACTTCTAACATTCAAAGCGCAAATTATATATTCAGTGGCATTACTAAGTTAAATATAGTAAACATTATAAATGTTATGCTAGTCTCAAATGTTAGTGTTGTGTCATGCTGTCGGAATCGAGTGCACTGAGTCGATTGTCTGTGACGTCACGCTTTTCAATCTATAGCGCGGCTGCTATCGGTATGCGAGGAGCCAAGGAGTGTGCCCCTGCGGGATAGTAATATTGGCATCGTCAAAAAAGACGCAAGCTCGCATAAACAGAGTACTTGCCCTCGACGCTAAAAATGGTGGCGACCCAAATGTGGATGTGGCTGGAGAAGGCAGAAGCCTGCACTGTCATAGGCAGCAACAGAAGCGCCTTGACGGAGGACCACTTTTGTCTTCGTGTGGCGGCCGGTGGGAGTAGTAGTTCATCGAAGTTGAAATGGAACACTTCGAGTCGTACGCCGATTAGCTGGAAGACTATCTTCAAGTAACGAAAAGTCAGCGACGGCTTGAAAGCCTAGGTCTTCGTAACGGCCATCAGGAACAAGCGTATTGCACGTTGATGGCGCTGTTAATCCCAATGAAGCCAGAGCACAACGAATATGCGAATCTGGTCTCGGTTTTAAGGAGCATTAAGGCCTGTTCACACATACAGCGGAGCGCTAAGTTAGCGCTACGTCAGTGCTCCAAAGAGCGCTCACGGGGCGCTTCCTGGCGTGTGACTTAGTTCTAATATAGCGCGCAAGTAGCGCTTTTGTATCACCTTGTTAACGATTTAGTAGCGCCTTGTTAGCGCTTCAATAACGCCTTGTTAGCGCTTCTTTACCGCGGTGCTGCGGATGAGCACGTGCACTACGGTTCCTTTTCCTGTGGCTGGGTGTGCATCAACAGTACAATGGCGGATAGGTGGGACGCTGAAATAGAAGCGCGACAAATGCTCTTGCATACGGAATTAGTGCATTTGTGTGTGGACGACTTAACGCCCAGAAGATCCTTCTGGGTGCGCGAAATCTTCCGCAACCAAAATACCGACGTGTATCCGGCAAACCTTGTTCCCAGGCTCCAGGATCCAAACACAGAGCTTTTTCGAAGGTAATTTTTTAACTTCGTATCTTTGAAACCCGGGTCACGCATATTGAATCGAAAGCGATGAGGTCGAACCCAATAAACTAGTCATTCAAAGTCGATGACTCTGAATCGTCTTCCCGACTCTTTTCTTGGAGAGCATCTCTTTTACTTCCTCTTCTTTCAAGGCTAAAGGAAAAACAACAACAACCGAATCGCCGTGCACGTGCTCTTAACCAGCAAGCAAATTGGGTTGTGTGTATGTTTATACAGCCTAGAACTTGGTCTGCCTCCAAGGGCGACGAGTCTCCCAGCTGTAGATGAGCAATTTAGCCAGTGCAGTACAAGCCGCTAGCCTGGGGTCTTTAACGTGCACCACGCAGTAGTGATACACGACCGCACGCCGGTACGATGCTCATCCAGATCGAAACGGGCAGGGGCGGGAATTGAGCCCAGTATCCTGGGTTCTGCAGCGCGAGCTTTCACTCCACGTGCTCCGAGCTGGTGTGCGCTAGACCACTCGGCCACCGATCCCCACACCAGCAAGCAACGCAAGGCACAAGGAGCGTGAGATTGCTTACACTGCGTTGCTGATGCGCTAACCGAGCGCCTACTGAAGCGCTTTTGGAGCACTAGGTCACGCGCAAGTCGGTGTCACATGACCGCTGCTTGCAGCGCTCATGAGGCACTAACTGAGCGCTCCGCTGTCTGTGTGAACCGGCCTTTAAGCTCCAAAGCCGATGGTGATCGCCAAAAGATTCAGGTTCACCCAGAGAAGCCAGCTCAGAAGTAAACGATGGTGACATACACGGTTGAGTTAAAAACGCTCTCGGTCGCCTACAATTTCGGGGAATTCCTGGATAAAGCGTTCCGGGGCAGTTTTGTCGCGGGGCTCAAGCACAAAGCAGAGCTTCTAGAACAAAAAAAAAGAACTAACTTTTTCGGCGGCATCCGTCAATCACAAAAGCCTTGAACTCGCTCGAGCAGAGATCAAGATATTCAAGCTAGCAGCCTCTGAACATATGGAGTTAAACGCCGTCCAACATCTAGGCCGATACAGGAACGTCCGATCGTCTACCAGGAAAGTGAAGGCGGAAAGCAACACCGAGAAGCTCGAGGCGGCATGCTGTTTCCGCTGAGGAGCACTCCATCATCAGTCAAGTTGCCCGTTTTGGAAGTAAAAGTGATGAGCGTGAAAGAGGAGTAGGACACTTGGCAACGGTCTGCAAAAGCAACTTCCCGTTCGGGCAAGTTGTGGACGCCAGTAGTGGTGAGGATATAGGTTGGCTGTACAGCATTGGCTCCTGCAGCACTAAAATAGCATAGGGTGTTACGCTACTGAAGTTGGAGTAGCGGGCAAAAGGGTGAAAATGCAAGTTTTAGAAGAGGTCGGTGTCCATTGTGCTGAACAGGTGTATGACCATTACTAGCCTGAATTTTCTCCCTCAAACTGTCGCCGAAAGGTGAAAACCTATAGCGGTGTACTGTTGGAGGTACTATGTATGTTGGTTGTACCTGTGGGGCACAATGCGCAGACAATGACGTTGTCCCTTGTAGTGGTACGCACGCCGCAGAAAGGCGACGCTGTGTTAATGGGCCGCTATTAGCAAGATGCGTTAAGGCTAGATTAGATGAGCGTGAATGGGGTTAGTATAGAGAAAGTGGCAGGGCATATTGACCGATTCTCGAAAGTGTTTGAGTTTGATCTGGGATTAATCGCGAGCAGTCAAGTTAAATTAGTAGTGAAGGACGAAACGACCACAGTCTTTTGTAAATACAGAACTGTGCCAATCGCTTTAAAAAAACTAGTAGGGCAATAGTTGCATGCGCTCTTAAAAACGGAAATCCTAGTCCTTGTTCAGCAGGAGTGTGTGAGCAGTACCGTTGGTCGTCCTTCCTAAGCCGAACAAAAAGGGAGGTTGTACGGCGACTATAAAGTGACGCTGAACCCATATCTCCAAACAGATCACTAAGGCTTGCCGGTAATAAAATACGTATAAACAACTTTACATGGTTTGAAATATTTCACGCTACTTGACCTTTCCACAGTGTACCTGCAGCTGCAACTGCACCCGGATTCGCAGTCTTTTATAACTGTAAACACACATACTGGCTTCTTTAAGTATAGACGCCTTCCATACGGAATGCCCAGTGCACCGACTATTTTTCAGGCTATGATTGACGAGATATCGAAGGGCCTTGAGAGAGTGTCGTGCTAACTTTTCTGTGTGTTGAGAGCCGGAAAAACGTCGGAAGAATGTTATCGGAAAGTGGATAGCCTGCTGACAAGGTTCAGGAAGCGAGGTATCAAAGCAAAAAGCAAAAAAATTGTAAGTTTCGCTAGACGTTAGTGACTTACTTGGGCCACGTAAGTGGTAAACAGGAAATTCGGCCTGGAAGAAAACTTAAGCGCAATACAAAAGTCTCCAAAACACCAGAACTAAAAAGAAATGCGAGCGCACCTGGGATTGTTGAATTTCTGCGGGAAATTCGTTCCGACCAAATCAGCAGAGCTGAAGCCACTTCACCAGTTACCAAGTGAAACAACCAGGTGGGATTGGACCAAGGTGTAAGACAAAGTGTTTCAAGAAACGAAACGGTGGCCAACGGACGAACGACTGAGACATACTACAATCCTGAAGAGTACCTATGTCTAATATGCGACGCGTCGGCATATGGCGTAGGCACGATACTCTCTCATAATATAGGTACCGAGGAAAGGTCCATCACTTTTGCGTCTAGGACGCTTAGCAAAGAGGAGCAAGGATACGCACACCTTGAAAAGGAGGCGCTAGTAGGGTTTTTGGTTTAAAGAAATTTGAAAAATCCCTCTCTGACCGAAAAGTTTAGATCTGCTCTGCCCATCAACCACTGGTGGGAATTCTGGGGCATGATAAGCCAATTCCGGCAATGTCAGCAGCACGTGGGCCGCGGTGGGCTTTGCTTCTCGCCGCTTATAACTATGTTTGGGTGCACCGCAAATCCAGTGATATTGGAAATGCTGACGCGCTTTCGCGGCTACGGCTGTGAAACAAAGAGAAGCAGTCAGATTGCGTGCAGTTCTTTTTGTCGCTGGACGAAGCTCCGCAATCTGCAAAACATGTAAGACGGGAAACGAGAAGGGGTCAGTTGTTATAAAGATTCTGTTTCACACAAAAAACGGCTGACCGTTGAAACTGACATATGATTTGCTGGCGCCTGACTATGTTCGGCGTAACGAACTGTCCAAGGATCAATAATGTGTGACTTGGGGTAATCACGTACTGGTTCCGTTGTTACTCAGAATCATCGTTTTGTCGATGCTGCACGAAAGTCATCCGCGGATGACCCGACTGAAAACGTTGTCCAGATGTCACGTCTGGTGGCCTTGTCTAACGCAAAATGTTGGGCAAACAGTGAAAAAGTGCGTCACGTGTCAGCTGTAACAAAACACTGCGCCCAAGGTACCCTTGTTGTTGTGGAGTTGGCCCACTTGTAGATGAGAGAAAGTGCAAATAGACTACGCGTATCGCGATTAGCAATGGTTTCTTGTGGTTTTGGACGCTCATTCTAAATGAATTGTAATGATTTTGATGAACAGTCCCAGTAGTGAGAAGACCGTGGATAAACTACGCAATCTGTTTGCTGGATACGGGCTACCAGAAGAGGTAGTAGCCGATAACAGATTTTAATTCACAAGAAACGACTTCGAACTGTTTTTGAGTAGGAATAGCATCCTACACAGCAAGTCTCTGCCCTACCATCCCACCTCCAATGGCAGCGCTGAATGCTGGTTCAAACCGAAAAAAGCGGTTTGTTTAAACAAGTGATGCGCAAGCAAACAAGCGACCAAGCGAAGTCTCTTAAACATCGCGTCGATTAGTTCTTGAGTAATTACAGCAACACACCCATCGGAACAACAGGTGAAACTCCGGCCCAGCAGTTTCTGTTCTGGAGGCCCAGAACAAGACTGAGTCTGCTGCACCCCGATATCGGGCAACTAATGCAAAAGAGACTCAAGCGAACCAAGGAATACGAGGACCAGCACCGAGGGGTCTGGAGAGAGTTCTCTGACGGTGACCAAATTATGGTAGAAGGTCTACGGGTGAAGATTCCAAATGGCTCACGGGCACAATGAGCAAGCGTGTGAGCCCAGCGAGGTATCTGGTTCGTTTTGGGGGAAGAGCGGTACATTCATGCTGACAACCTGTGGCCGAGATTATTTCAGAATGCCCTGATGATACCTAACCGACTGTAGCTGTTTCTCGACATCGAGAGTGATAGGGCTACAATGGATACGTGAATCACCTGACGACCATGACCCAGTACAAGCAGAAAACAGAGACGCGAACACCACGGGCGCCTGACCCAGACCCCAGCCTACCCAGTGCTATGAGTGTTGGTCCCAATGCTCTACCATCAGAAAACGGGGCCTCAAGACCAGAAGCTTTGCCGGCTTCTCAACTCTTGCCGCCGCACACCACACGGCCAAGCCGACCTCCAGATCTCGACAAGCCGTAGAATTCACGAACTTTCTAGCGAGGGAAGGAATGCAGTGTCACATGGTCCGAATCATGTGCCATGATTCGGTTTTATGTGACATCTAGGGTGCCTACATGTCTGTCTGTCTCTCAGGGTGAAGACATCCATTGTTGCACTGAATGTTCAGAGCGTGACGCTCTCGCGCACTCGGTGCGTGACTTGGGCGCTAAAATGGCGTCTCTGCATTAGCCAAAGCTACGCGCTCCGAGCTGATTGACACCGGATTGCGCGTACTTCAAAATGCATAAAAACGATTGGGCGTAAAAATGGCTGAGGTGTCACCACTCGCGAAAGCGCGCGTGTATATAAGTGCACTCTAGTGACATCACTCTTCTTTTTCTATAACGCGGTTGCTATCAGTATAAGAGCGGCCGTGAGTGTGCCTACAGGCTTGTTGTGTTCTTGGCATCATCAAATAAACACGCATGTTAGGTAGGAGGAGTACTTTCCTCGAGGCTAAAACAGTTAGCCCATCCGAAAATGGCCTATAGACGCCTAAGGAAAATGCAATGATGAGCGGTCAGCCGTATATGACTGTCTATGGTCAACTGTAAGAACACTGTTTTAATAGTGTTTTAATGTCACGAAATCTATTGGCCTCCGACGTTTTAATGTCCTTTAGTCGGCTACAGAGGGATGTAGAGGTGCGCACAAAGTAAAACGGAGCGCCGGAGCGGTGACCGTACGTGCATCGCAACGGTATCTAGCAGCGCTGCGCTGGAACTCATAGGCTACATCTGCATATGCGAACGTGCCTTCTGCAAAGGACTCCGTTTTCTTCCTCCAACCCACACGTTATCGGTGGTTGGAGCGGCGCAGCGCTTTTCCTAAAAACACCGCCAGGTGCTCAGCTGACACGGAAAGGTACTCACACTTCTCTCCCACTCGCAGTTGGCGTTGTCTCTCCGTGAGAGCCGAACACCTAGCGGTGTTTATCGGAACAGCTTTGGCAGCTCGAGACGCCGATAATGCGTGGATTAAACAACAAAGACGAAGGACACCGCGAAAGACAGCGCGCATGCGCAGACGGCACCTATTTGTGGCAGCCGGCGCTGGTAGGTTGCGCGGTGATGCAGTTTGGCCTAGAGTTCTGTATAGGCTCCCTACGGGAGCCAGAGTTGCGCGTTCATCCCCGTAGCGCCGTCTTTCCCTGCACAGCATGTTTATCTTGCTCCTCACGTGACTGAATTCAGGCAGAATAAGCAGGCGCCGCGCGTACGAGGCACGCTGGCTGCAGTTCTAAAGCAGGGGAACGTACGCCGGGGCAGCTCTGGCCACGTACTACTTTCCGGCACGGCACTTCTGGATCCTGCTCCTCGCTTGTGATCGGATCTCGTGACGAATAGCGGCGCGGCGGGAACGTAGGCAAAGCAGACGCGGCAACCCTTGGCTCTCGTAGGGAGCCTATACAGGAACTCTAGTTCGGCCCAGAGCCGTTTATTGGGAGAGTTTGGCCATACATTGGATTGAATAGGCGAAGCATCTCGGGGCCAACCACAGGCCTCGAAACAGCCCCTAGTGGTGGTCATGAGCTCTAAATATGTGACATCGACTAATTTATGCCGTTTTAGCGTCGCTAGAGTGAAAAAGGTATAACTCTTGGTGACTAAAAACTTGGCGTATGTGAGGTTTTCATCATTTTCATATTCAACGGCAGAATGAACGAATTTGCGCTCCAAACACTTTCAACTTGCTAGAAGCACCGTGTCAGCTGAGACTGGGCGAAAGAAAGCACTGCCAAAGCCAGCGCACGAGCTGAGCGGGGACTCAATCCGCGTCTCGAGACGGTTCGTGCCCTTCGGCCTGAACACTGTTTTCTTTCAGCCAGTCTCAGCTAAGACGCTGTTCTATCAAGCCTGAACAAAGCAAACTGTCACCGAGACGCCGAGATGAAACGCTTCAATTTCACGCTTTAAATGTCGTTTTCATTATTGTGACGTCGCGGTCGTTACTGGTCGACGTGGCGTCACCCTTTAGTTTACGCTCCTAACCACGGGAGCAGTATTCAGAGCTGGCGGCGGCCTTTGCTCTAAAGACCCCTTCATGTTTCAAGAGTAGCGTAAGGTGCGTCGATGCACGAGGCACGTGCAACGTGCAGCCCTTCGGAAGATCATGACGACCACAGGGCAGCACTGAGCTAAATTTCAAACGCCATTAATTTCCCAGAAGAGGCGCGCGGAGCGTGGCTCGAGCATTTCTAGAACAATGCATGGCGCCACTTTTCGCAGGATAGAGCGGCTTTACCTTTGCTCCGCCCTTGGCCAAACTCTCCTAACATATGACTCTGGTTTGCCCTAAAGCCCCTCAATCCTAAGTAGAGTGGCGCCATTCATTGTTGTAGAAGTGCTCGAGCCACTTGCCGTGCGCCTATTGTGGGAAAAACTAGGAAAACATTGCGCTTGAAACCTAGCTGAGATGCTGCGCTGTTATACCATGATTTTCTCAGAGCTGCACGTAGCACGTCACTCGTGCATATACAAACCTTGAGCCACTTTTTAAACATGATGGGGCTTTAGTTAGGCAAAAAGCCCCTTCATGCTTTAAAAGTAGCGCAATGTTCGTCGATGCACGAAACGCGTGCGACGTGCAGCCCCTGCGAAGATCACGGCTGCAGGGCGCAGCACTAAGCTAGATTTCATACGCCATGTTCTGTTCTTTCCAGAAGTGGCGCGCGGCACGTGTCTCGAGCATTTCGACAGCAGTGAATGGCTGCACTTTTTACAGAATAGAGAGGCTCTAGTTTGGGCGGTGCTCCGGCCCACCGTTCTACTTTGAGCGAATTTGAAAATATCTCTAGCTATAGACTCGCGATTATTCAATTTTCTTTAGCCGGCTAAATGGGGTTTTATGTCGCTTATAGAGTTTTCACACGAGAGATGTATATCCGCAACGAAAAATTGAAAAACCGGCTACGTCAGAAAGCTGCGAGGAGGATGAGCCGCGACGGAGAGGACGACACTCGGAGATTACCGGGTTAGCATTCACACGGCGAAGTCGGCTCTGTTCTCTGTCGAGGCGCGGCAAAGAGTAAAACTGTCCTGCCACCTGTGCTCACGCTGTCCAGGGTGAGGGTATTCCAAGCATCCCTAGTGGAGCAGTTCAACGCTAGCCGGTTTGCGAGTGCGGCGGAAATATTGTCGCTTCCAAGCGCAAGTTGCTCGCGTTGGCCCTCTTCATCGGCGAAAGTTTTGAGTGCGACGAAGCGGCCGCAAAACAACCGAAACTGTGGGCCAGGGAGCGGGTTCTGAATAAACAAATGGCAATGCAGAACAGTCTGCTGCCCCAACTGCACCTTAGCGCCCCAAGGACGTACCGGAAGTTATTGTGCGTGGACGAGACAACGTTCAAGGATGTCCCGGATCGTGTAGAGCCCCTTACCGAGAAACAAGATACTAACATGAGGCAAAGCGTGAATCCCGACACGCGACTCAAGCTCACCTCCAGGTTTTTAGCCACAGCTAAGTCCACTTTCTCCCACTGCATGGCTTCAGCTTGAAATAAATCCTAATTGGACGGCAGTCACAAGTACCGGGCGCGATCAAGAATAAGGAACTGCGGTTTTTCGGCTCGCATAAATGAACTCGCAACGGGGAAAGGTGAAAGTCTGGCAGGATGTGACGCCAGCGGCGGTGAATAAATGCGAACCATCGAGAACATGACGTTACCTTGAACAGATATTATTAGAGAAAATGAAATTTCCCCATGATAATAGCAAAACAACCTAAAATACAATACTTCATACACCCCGTCTCAAAGTTGAGGGTAGCTCAGGTAAATATAGGGTGGTCCAAGTCGCCAGGCTCGATCTAAAATGGACCGTAAAAATCGACGCCTGCACGTAGCAATCTAAACTTTTCGTCGAAGGTGTATTTCACAGGTCGGTTTTTTCTTGTAGAATTACAAAGCGTAGTTCTCGTTTCTGTAAAAAATATTGCCAAGAAACTTGCCAGTGTCTACAGCGGGCGGCGACACAGACGACCAAGTCGAGTAGCGGGGTGTGTTTGGCGTTCGTATTGATAGATGGCGTCGGAAGCAGCGTCCGAAGTTGCAGCCGACCAGCGCAAGAAAGCAGACGACACGCAGACGAAATCCGTTGTCAGCAAAAGCGCCGCCGTTATGCAGACGCGTTTTGTTAGTTTAAGTTTTGCTTTTATTGTACGCATTTAGATTTTTAACCGAAGGTACATGTCAAAAAAATATATGTTCATTTTAATAAACCACGGTGGTTGCGAACCGTAGCGATAAGGACGTAGCGCCATCTATCAATACGAACGCCAAACACACCCCGCTACTGAACCCATGCCGTCTGCGTCGCTGCCCGCAGTGGACCCTGGCGAATTTCCTGGCCTTATTTTTTGCAGAAAGAGAACTACGCTTTGTAAATTTTACAAGAAAAAAACGACCTGTAAAATACATCTTTGACAAAACGTTTACATTGCTACGTGCAGGTGTCGATTTTTACGGTTCATTTTAGATCGAGCCTGGTGACTTGGACAACCCTATATAAAGTGGTGAGAAATATGAAAGAAGACAGCTGTTGACGCTTTTTTGACGCCTACCAGGAAGTTATGGAGGAAGTTACAGTTCAAACGAGGGTTGGAACGCAAAATTTAGATCCCTACCTACTTTCTGTAGATCGCACCAGCGCGTTCGCTGGGATAACTGCCTGCTTTGCACGAGTTATTTTTCTCTTGGAACTTGCACTAAAATAGGTGTGCATTTTATTTCCAGGAGAAAGTCTCAAGAGCTTGGCTTATCAGCTCCGGCTGGCACCAGCCACTGTGCACGAGGCACTGTGGGAAACGTGCCACGCCATCTACAGCACGCTAGATCACCTGTTGCACACGCCTGCCACAGAAGCAGAATGGGTGGACAAAGTTGAGGATTTGAAGATGCTGTGGCAATTCCCCAACTGTGTCGCCGCCACTGATGGCTAACACGTTTAAATCATGAAGCCGGCAAAATAAGGTAGCCTATACTACACCTACAAGAAGACGTTCAGTATCGTCCTCTTTGCGCTCACACATGTCAGGTACAACTTCACGCACGTTGACTCCTATGGCTCCTATGGCTCTGCGAGCGACGGTGTCGTCTGGTCCAGGACACCCTTGGATAAGCAGATCGCTAGCGGCAGTGCGAATTTGCCCAAAGCAGTTAACCTGCTAAACTCGCAGCATCAGCAGCCAGCTGTGATCGTATTTGATGACAAGGTGATGACGAGGACGAGTACTCGCCCCTTTTAGTTGGGCGAATACTTGATGAAGCCGCACTCCCAGTACAAGCTCACGAATGACGAGGTGACATTCAACAAGCGCCTTTCACGATCCAGGCCTGTTGTAGAAAACAGCTTTGGCCAGCTGGCCAACAGGTATTGTGTTTACCACAGAATTTTGTATGCACAACCAGACAATGCGGGGGCCCTTATGAAGGCAACGTGCATTCTGCACCACCTGCTGAAGCGTGGTTTAAACCCAGCACCCAACCCACCACCCAAAAACGCCTAGGATAAACCCACAACAAGCACAAGGTTTCTCTAAAACCGTGTGGCGCTAGGTATGGAGCAAGGGCATGATTTATCTGGGGTGAACCAAGTATTTTACAGCTGCAGCGGCTTTGCTGTAAACACTGCGTATCAACCCGAAATAGTAGCACAACCTATAGGGTGGAGCAGCCTAGAGCGGTAAACCGAAATCCCATTCATCAGCAACCAATGGCCCTCTTCCCTATGCTCGCTACTATGTTTTACGGTTTCTTGACCACTTGTGCAATATTGCGAACCGTCTCACGTACCTGTTTTTGTCGTAGGATCCTTGTCAATCATAATTCTTGCCTGTTTCTTGAGAAATGTTTACTTCTTTTTGTATGAATTTTCCCGTATGGTTTTTTAGTCATATTAGTACTCATGGCCAGCACTACCAATCTCTGCTTAGTTATGCTTCACTTGTTTAAGTTATGTTCGAGTGTACATGCATACGTTTTATTTAGTATGATGCAACAGCTGTTCACGGCATTTCATGTCCGTTTTTGTTTGTTCTCTCTATATAATACACCCCATGAAAATGCCACCGATAATATATATCATAAAAGTTATGGTAAAACAGTATAATGTGAGCAATTGTAGTAGGAAGACGCATGAGAAAATGCTGTGAGAGCCGTTTCAGAAAATTGAGCTCATTAAAAGTACTTTTTTCCATTTACCGTGTTTGAGTGGACGTGTGTCTTGTTCTTTCTACTCTATCTGCTAGTGCCATTCCGACCCGCAGCCAGAAAGAGGGGAAGGGGAGAGGCCCTAGAGGCCAGGGATCCTCCCCCCCCCCCCTCCGAAAATTTTGATCAAGGACGGCTTCGCAGATGTCAAGGACGGCTTCGCGGATGTCAAGTGAATGTCATTTTTTTTTCTTGCTTTTGACATAGCACGTTGGTTCGAGCTATGTACATGCGCACGATAGACCATCCGGTTCAGTCCATAGCCTGCAGATTTGACACAGATGCAGTTTTTGCGTGCAAATCGAGGCTGGGAGACATGGTAAAATTCGATAAACTGAGAGGGGTTCCC
Organism: Ixodes ricinus; assembly: GCA_037355805.1. Lineage (NCBI taxonomy): Eukaryota > Metazoa > Arthropoda > Arachnida > Ixodida > Ixodidae > Ixodes > Ixodes ricinus. Next base: position 2,674 of record JAZHYW010018763.1, on the reverse strand, counting down.
TCCGTCCCGCTGCACCACGTGTCAAGACTGAGCAGATCTTTCCATACCCATGGCCTGCGGTGCTGAATACATCGGCCAAGCGGCTCTCTGCGTAAACGACCGGCTCCGGGAGCATCGCAAAGAAGTAAAGGAGGCCGCACCAACATTCGTCACCCGACAGGCACGCAAAGACAAGAATGTCGCGGCTGCGCTTCCGACTTTGCCTCGACGACGACGCTAGTAAATATTCGTGACCGCGTTGGGAAGACGATTATAAATGCCTGACAAATGGTGACGAACCCGAAAATTAAAGGCTCATCGTTTTTTTGTTCTTTTCTCCTGGCCCTTTTTCTTACAATCAATGATTGGAAGTCGTGGCATTAGCGAGTACCCCACCCCACGAAAAAAGGTCCTGCCTACGGGCCTGGTGCAATCGATGAAATTTCCTTGTCGTCAATGAATAAGCTATGTTTGTTTTTGGTTTTATGTTTGGGTGTCTTGTTTCAACAGATGTTTCTGGTAGTGTTTTTACCCTCACTATGCATTGAGTAAAAACGTAGTCTGGCAATATCCACAAATAAAGAATAGAAAACTGAAAGCGTAAATTCCTCAAATAAAGAAGAAACATTATATATGCTCAGTATTTATTTGTCCCAAACTAGTATGCGCACAGAAAGCAAGAAAAAATCAACTTCACATTTCGTACATATATTGCCACCGAACAAAATACATATTGCAGCATATAAAATCTCGAAAAATTTATAAGGGATGACTGAGAGCCTAGTAAAAATAAAACATAATTCATTTTGGTAAAAGCAACAGAGGTGTGCCGTATGATGACCATACTTGGCGTTCATCTTTACCTAACTTCAGAAGCCGTAACACGCTATGATCTAACTTATATTTGAAAAGTGGATATGCACCGGTTGCAAGCGACTTGCTCTGCAAACTAAACATATAGTAACTGTGACAATAAAGACCCTATCTTATAACACATGCCATCATTGAGCAGAGTACAGTCAGTAATCGGGTGGAGGCTAATTGCAGAGAAGGCACCTAGTATTAACGATTTTCACTGCATGTAAAAAATTCCCGGGCGGTCGGTCTAGGGTAATCCTCAGTTCCCTGAAGCGAGACGTCAGACGCCCTGCATTCGTTTGCCCACATTCACCTTCAATCCTATTTTCATCAAGCCTATGACCTAGGAAGCTGTCCTGCAAACATTTATGTCGTACGTTGCCTTTTAAAAGTCCCTTCACCCCTAAATAAACATTGTTTGACATTAATAAAACAAGGTACCTTAAAGTCCCGCGGAGAGTGTGAGCATTTGGACACACATGTGCCTGTGGGTCTTTTTTTTTTTGCTTGGCACATGAATGCGTAACATATTTACAGAAAAAGCAGCGAACGACAAGGCGCTGATCGCATTCAGGTTTGTGCTTAGCTTCTTGGTGATATCAATTTTTTTGGTTGACTTGCTATAGGTGCCTAGTGATTCGCTAAACTTTATTAAAAAAACTACTGTGATTGGCTGTCCACGTGGCCTGTGCTAAAGCAGACATGTGGGTTTTGTTAGGAAAATGCTTGCAGATTTTGTAGAACTTGACGGTGCACCCAAAGCATGCAAAATCGCCACCTCTCGCCAGGCCGGCCATGCCCGCACGCTTATGTCCCCACCCCTCCCTTTTTGTTCCCCACTGTCACCTCTAAGGTAGTTGCATAGTCAAGCAGGCGTGTTTCAAACCATCTGCGCCTCTCGAGTGATTGACGCGGAAGGTGATTTTATATCAGCCTCCCGATTATGTTGCACTCGTCATCCTCGGTAGGTATTGCCAAAGCAGCCGCCATAGAGGTGAGGGTGGCTATCCTGTCGTCGCAGCTTGTCTCGTCTCTGTTTTTTGAATCTACTTTGGTGGCTGTGGCGGCTCCTGCTCCTGCTCCTGGTCTGACTCTAAAGCCCCTGTCACACCAAGGCAACACGACGGCAACAGCAAGGCAACATATTGCCACGCGCGTCGGCGAGCAAGCGCGTGCGTGGCCGAGTGGTTACCGCGCTTGACTTTCGTGCGGAGGCCCAGGGTTCGATTCCTGGGGGCTCCGCGAATTTTGTTTATACTTTCAGTTTGTTATTCTGGTGAATTCGAGAACATTATTGTTTATTCTAGGCCCGAAAGTTCTACGCGTCGAACCTTCCACGCCGATTATTCCAGAAGCCCACGCGTGTACAAAAGGGGCTTCGCGTGGCGAGCCTAAGTCAGTTTCGCCTCAGCGTTCGATCCTGCTGCTTCGCCGCTTTCGACGCCCGCGACGCTCTACTGTTATCTTTTGTTTCCTTCTTTATTTTTGGGCACAAGTTCGCCCCATTAAACCTTCAGTTTACTCAGTCATTCGCCGCCTCATCACTTGTCATTCGTGACATTTTGGTGGAGGTGCGGGGTAGTGGATAGACGTCTTTCTTGGTTACCGCGTTCAGCTGTCGGTAGTCCACGCAGAACCTAAGCGTTCCGTCCTTCTTCTTGACAAGCACGACTGGAGAGGCCCACGGACTGCTTGAAGGCTGGATGATGTCGTCGTTCAGCATTTCTTGCACTTGCTCTTGAATGACCTCCCTTTCTTTTACGGAGACTCTGTACGGCGATCGGTGCACAGGGAGCGCGTCGTCCTCGGTAATGATGCGATGCTTCGCAACGGCGGT
>JAZHYW010018760.1:0-27625 GCA_037355805.1 Ixodes ricinus | reverse complement strand
ACTTCCGTTCAGTTGCATTATTGCTCTCCGCCTGTGCCTGCAGTGCCACTGCGTGTACCTGCGGCCCGAGCATCCCGACTTTCAGCCCTTGAGATCGAAGAAACCAGTAACAAGACTAAGGCACCAGGGAAGCTTCCCTTTTTTGGGTCGGCCAGTTCTAACATCGATGCGATCCCGAAAGATAGAACATCTACGAGAGTTAAGAAGCCGATCTGGCGCAATGATTTATAGCAAACCAGGAGAGAAGGTGCGTAATATATCAGGTTCTAGTAATCGTTGGGATAAAGACGACAACTACAACGTTTGAGCAGTCAGTGCCTAGGCTGTCAGCCAACAATACATCACGTGTCGTTCGGGCTTCTAATAATTCCCGGAAATATCATACCTGGAACATATGTACGAGCAAAAAAGCGAGATACGACACGGAATGCAGAGAGGACAAAGCATGACCGAGACAGAAGCAGCGTGACAGAAGGCCCATCAGGCTCAGCTAAAACTTCAACCACAAGAAACAAGGAACGTAGTTGTTGAGACGCTGGAGCACCACGAGGGCAGTCGTCGATCTCGTCCAGGTATATCGGGCGTCAGAGACATCTATTCAACTCATCGCCTGTCATGACGTCACATCCAAAAATCAAATCACACCTTCCAGACCCAAGCCCAGTGAGAAGTATTTGATGAGTTTCTGTTTGGCACCAACAACAAATGGGGTGTCGGTGAGTAAACTTTTAAGTGATTAGAAGAGAGTAGGTCGTTGTTATAGCCCTCGGAAAAAATAAGGTCTCATTGAATGGTCAGCATTTTTCTTGATTTAGACAGCTGTTTCAAAAATTTTATTTTCGCAGGACTCCGAAGTTTTTGCGTATTTTTCGACTTTCACCTCGTTTTATTCGGGTTACGGTTCATTATAATCGTTTTCCCGTGCCATAGTTAGGAATTCTACAGCAGGCGCTTGGAACATAGCAGGAGAATAGACTATAATATTTTAGGACCTCGTTAGTGTTCCACGGGGATCGGTAGACACGCATTCGCAGTTAGGTGTTGGTTGAATGCTTTAATTTTTTCTATGATACCACTCATATGGGCGTCTAAAACGTTAAAAGGCTGAGGGGGTGTGAGAAGCTTCTGCGGAATCCGAAGTGCTGAAAAGGTATAAAGGTCTGAATGGGTTTAAAGTGTGGAAGGTTTTGACGAGCTTAATATTTTGATTGGCTGAATGTGTATGAAGCGCAGACAGGGTCCGATAGCGCATCGGCACTGTATTGTTATTTTTAATACTCTGACTACTTGTTATAAAAGTTGAAAATATTGTCACGAATAACGAAGTGACAAAACAAAGGAATAACTGAGAAAACTGAAACGTTTAATGGGGCGAACTTGTGCCCAAAAATAAAAGGAAAAAAGAAAGATAACAACAGAGCGTCGCGGGCATCGGAGGCGGCGAAGCAGCAGGATCGAACGCTGAGGCGAAACTCACCCCGGCTGGTTACGCGGAGCCCCTTTTGTGCACGCGTGGGCTTCTGGAACATTCGGCCGGGAACATTCGGCGCGCAGAACATTCTAACCTAGAACAGAGCAACACGGTTCTCGGAATTACCAGAAATCTAAATTGGAAGAATAAATAAAAGACGCGATGCTCCCAGGGATCGAACCCTGGGCTTTCTGCACGGAAGGCACGCGCGATAACCGTTAGGCCACGAGCGCGCTGCCTACTTAGTCAGCTTCGCTCGCGGCAATATTATGTGTGAATCTTTATGTTTGTGCTATACAATGTATATACTATTTTGTGCATGACGTATTGCAGATATTAAAAAAAATGGCTCAAAGATGTAGCCAGTTGTTGAGAATGATAAATTTGTTATGATATATTTAAAACCTCTCCACATTATTCTTATAAAGTGTTTGTGTCAAGGGGCCAAATTATTTCGTACGCAAACAGTGTTACTCATCCCAAAGTCCTGTGTAACCTCTCCATGCGTCCTAGGAGCACACAAAGTAATAAGTACATCAATAAGGAAAATAACAAAGACAGAAATGGATCAAACTAGATCTATATCAAATTACATAAAGATCCCATTATACTCGGGGACAAATGTATTAGGCGTTTTTAAGGCGAAGAGGTCTATGCGTGCAGAGCTTTAGTCGGTGCTATGTACTCCACGCGAAAATTTGAGTTCATAGGTACAGAGTGTCTGCAAGAGTTTTCCTTTGCTGTAATGCCTGCACCACAATACTCACCCGATAAAATATATATTTTTTAATCTTCTTACTGTACTAATTTGCTTATTAACTAAATACAAGTGAAGAGACATCCATAGTGCACGGACACTACGACATAGCAATAAAAACCGTGCAACATATGAGAAGTGCAGCGCAAGGCTTCACGCTTGTATCTTTGTTCATATGTGAAGATTTTATTACGTATAACAGGGTGGTGACATTTACTACACAGAATGTGGATCATAAATGAATTAGTTGTACATTTTTCACATTCACTTTACGAGAATCTAGCAATTCACTCGAATATTTTCAATTTCGAATTTCTTGAAAAATTGCTTCTAAAGCATGCAGCATGCCAAAATCGATTGAGTGGACGCTCTCAATTTAAACATACCTGCCTCGGTTGTCGAACGAGGGCTTTTGTATTTTATTGCTTCACTCAAAATTTAAATTTACCGCTGTGCAGTCATTTTGACTTCACCTTCACAAAGAAACACAATTTAAGAAGTTGCAATAAGTGATTTACAAACTGAAGGCTCGGATTAGCCATACCAGCGCACCACCGTGCAAAAATAAGAAACAAAGTCGGAAAGGCATGAAACAGAGGGAGAACTGCGACTAGAAAAATTGTTGGCGGTTCAGGTTGCTGAGCTTGTAGACTGTTAGACGGCCGCAACATGCGCTGAGCGGTATTCAAGCGCGGGTGAACTTCACCTGCATTCAACGGTGCGAGCTCCTGGCAGCATTATATTCCCTCAACTGCAGTGTGCGGGGGCCTTGTGATTAAAAAAGTAACACCCACGATTCAATTATTAAACCAAGGCAAAGTCTCCGCAGGTACAAAATTTTAAGTTTGTTTCTCTCTCACTAACATTTGGATTCACTACTATGGCATTGCTGGGCAAATGGAATTCTTAAAACGTGTTAAGAGAGAGTCCAGCATAGGTGTGTCGGAGCTTCGGCGAAAGGAACCAGCTCGGACAGCGTTTCGATTCGAACTGACGTTTCTAATGTCCCGTGATGTACAGAAATCTCTACCTCGTCGTCATCGTCTCTGTAGCATGAGCACGCCATGCGCGTCACTACAAGGATGCCCTCTGCAGAGCAGGAACCAATGGGAGAGCCCATGTAATCCGCTTTGAACTAGATGTACGCAGCGAAGGTGCAGGAGAAGTTGAAGAAAAATGCTTGCTAGATATGCCATGTTGACGGGGTCGGCTGTGACTACTTCGCGACGGACGCTTATATTGAGTATGAATGTCTTGGCTTGGCGGTCAAGCAATGGTAATTTCAGAAGTCACACTGTTTGTTGTAATCACACCAAGTTATTACCTATAAACTAGAGTCTGCCTCAGTTACAACTACGGGCACTGCACATATACGGAAGTCCTACTGAAAAAAGATTATATGAATCTATATAAGAACTGATATGAAATACAAAAAACTGAAATGCGACATATGAAACTGATATGAAATATCCAAAAACTGATGTTCGATATATGAAACTGATATGAAATGCCCTAAAACTGGCATGCGACATATAAGAACTGATATACAACATATGCCAACTGATATGAATGTGCCCATTAAACATATGAGAAATAAATACAAATATATTTTTTAAATCAGTAGACGACGTGCCGCGCGGGCAAACAAACACGTGGCTTGGAACTGCAGTGGAGCGGCTTGATTTATTTGGCTTTCAAATAATTACGGCGTGAGCGTAAAATTTTTATTAGGAGATTAATCCCCTGAGCCGTTCAAAGTACTCTCAGAGGTATGACATTACTAAAAAAGAATCAAACATGCTGATAATATTATTTACTGCTTAGGTAGTCACCGAAAAACTCCGTACTTACAAAACAACCTGTATAGAGGGCGGAAACGCGGAGCTCAGAAGTAGTTATTGGAACGTGTGCTGTTGTATTCATGTTTGCTGTGCCATGTATGTGTATGCGCTCAATGTATATGTTCAGCTGATGCTAGTGGTATGCGGAATGCATCCACATGGTGACGTGTGTAAATAAAGTATTTTTGTAGCACATGAATTGTGCAGTACCTAGCGCCACCTTGCCCAGTGGAACTGATATGCGACATATGAAACTGATATGAAATAATAGGTTCTGATATAAAAAAGGTGTCTAATAAACATATAAAAAATAAATTCATATAATTTTTTTTCTTTCAGTAGGGAGGCTATCTTATTTGTATCATATGTTAAAAGAAACCGGAACTAGAAGCGCGAGAATACTGTCCTAAACTACTGAGGAATTGAACTATCGCGCGTGCTCAACAAGTCTGTTTAAGGGACAGAGCTCAATCTTACGCTGAAAAATAGAACAGCCTGAAGTGTTTGACAAGTGTCAACAATATTTATGTAAACCGAAGAAATAGCCCCACCGTCATAAAAAGGCGTGAAATGTATAAGTTATTTTACATCGGGAACTGCGCAGATCGCCGATGTGAATAAAGGCTTGTGGTGCTCTCTGAAGATGTTAAGTATAGTCAGCATAATACCGATATCCTAAATAATGTTTTTAAACTTAGTGCTCTAACAGAGTTATTTTCAACAATTACATTATTACGTGACTTATTACACACTGTGACTTACTCGGCAAGTGATAAGCTAGATGTATAATGCGTCCTTTCTACTTTTTCAGGGATACCCACGGTTTGGAAACCCATTCTCTGCTCGTACTCGATCTGGCTATCTTCCCGGAAAAAGGCAACGCAGCCTGGTGTATGCGACTACATTTTCATGGACAGTCTTTATTATCCAAATCCCCATGTTACCATCTTTGACGATCAGCACCACGGCATTCAGTGGCTTCTGGGGGTCATAAAAGAGTATTCGAGTCAAACTAAATTCAAGACAGAATTCGGGCTTTTTATACACTACCAGTAAGTTCCTTGTGATTCATTTTGAATTTGTCCCAATGCTTTCAAAAACCCACAATGCTATAGGTTATATTCAAAACACTGTCTTCAATGAACAAAATATTCATATAATATAAGCAGTCCAACCGTTAATATGTATATTGTCGCAGTAGCGAAAGTTGTTTTACAAAGAACATAAAAAAGTCATGTTCCTTTGTCCACAACTTTCGCGTTCCGTATGCAACGTAAAGCAGAACATGATCGTGCTCTCGCCTGAGGAGGGCATCGAAACACTTTTCCGAAGCGTCTATTTTCGTGACAAAAGCTTTGAAATTCTGAATACTTCAGGATTGTTTTTCTAGAGACGACTCTCTCACGTTCTTTGAAAATTGAACACCGCTTTTCCTTCCAGATAACATTTGTGGTTGCTCTTCTTTTTGTTAGGTCCGTTAGAGAGGAGATGTCTCGGCGCAACTTGGAATCATTTCCCCTCAGTATATTTTTTAATCCCCCAAAAGAGGAGTTTTAGGATAACGTACGCAATTTCAGCGCACGCTCGCGCCAAACTTTGTGTCTGCGTTAGCGCACGCGACGCAAGAGAGTTTTAGAATAGCGTTCCTCCGCCGCGACGCAAAAGCCCAGTCATCTCGCGCCTACAACGCCACCAAGATACACTTATGATTTTTACTTCACACAAGAAATGCTGTAACTTGAGAAAAAAAACTTTGGTTTAGAGTAACATTTCACATTTGTTTAAATTTGAGAATGCAACGCTAGCGGTCGACCGGTCGTGTGCGCATGCGTCGCTTCGGCAAGAGTACTTACCCTCGCCGATTAATGTTCACTCTTCGCATGCATCAAGTTGCCGGTGATTGTTGCCCACCTTACTGGTTTTTTTCAAATCGAGCTGCAATGTCGTCCCGCATTGAAGATTCAAATCGCGAGGATGCCGCCGACGTCGCGCTCACGACGCCGCCGAAGCGGCCGCCGCCATGGTACTGGGGGCCGCCATTTCTTTTTTAACAGTGCTTGTCTTGGCATTAGACAACTTCTCATCACAAATCCTACTGGAGGAGCGCAAAGATACTGTGCGTACGCACGGATTTCCCGAGAAATAGCGTGCGCTAAAAGAGCGCACGGAAATCGAAAAAAAGCGCGGTTAGCGTTCGACGCATGCGCAGTGGCGACGACGTTATTCTTTGTGTGTGCAAAGCTTTAGCGCGTGCTATTTTAAAACACCCTAATATCTTCTTTTATTTTTTGCTTGTGGCCGCTTTTTACTCTAAATTTTCTTTAACCTCTTAATCAAGGGTCAAATATATTACCGAAATCTGAGCATTACCAAAGTTATTTTGGAGAAGACAAACTTCGTCTTCTTAGGCTTTAAAGTAAGTTCGGCTTCTATTGCCTTATTCAGAAATTTACTCAGGGTTCTCATGTTCTCTCCTCAAGTGACAGTTTGCATGATGACGTCATCAAAAGCGTGGTTTATATTTGTCTCTCCTTCAACGACTTTTCTCATTAATGCATGAAAACTGTTATTGATGCCTTCATGCCGAAAAGCATAAAATAAATGAAATTGATAAATTGTACTTCTGGACAACAGCAATGGGTGCAACCAATTACGAGGCACGTATGCGCTCAATTACTTCCGCTGTTTCAAGGCGTTTGATGTCTTCAGTAACAGGCTTCTCGCCATCGATGGAATACGACGCATTTTATGCTGCACGGGCTGCACTGACTTGCGGCACTTTACCTTGTGAGTGTAGCAATGCACGTGACCCAGTTCGTTAGTGAAGGTACATCTATTGTCGGGTAATTCTTTCCAAGCCTTAATGGTTGGGTTCAAGAAAATATTATTTTCGACATTGAGTATTTTTATTGTTTTTCGTCCCATTTTTTTGCGCTATTTTAATATAAAATGCACATAATTCATCGTCACGATAGGTAGTATCTCGCCACGTATTGGTTCGCCCTTGAAATGCTGGGATTGGCTGTCCGAATGCAATGGACGGTAACGATTGCTTGTCCTTAAACCCCGGTGCGCAATTGTCACCTCAACTTGTGCAAAAGGGATGTACTCACGTGACGTTTACTGGAATTGCGCTCTGTGTCGTTCAGCGCGACACGGTGGAACGATCCGCTCCTTTTTTGACGGCACGGCGAAGCTAAGTATGAAGGCCATTAACGCTTGTCGTTGGATACAGCGGGGTGCGTGACATTCATATAAGGTTATTTTTCGATAATTTTTATCTCTTTGTTTTCGACCTTGTCCCGTTTCTCGGTCAGGACGATTTGAAAAGCATGCTGGAACGAAATCTCTGGCATGGTTTTCGGCATGTGAGCGGTGGGAGCTCGGCCTGTGAGGCCGTCGTTTCACCAAATATATTAGACAGCACCCAGCCGGGAGCTGTTCCCTGATGTTCTTGTCCTGTTGAGTACAGAATCGGACGGAACTGCCAAGCCTCATAGTAAAGTCATTTAATCCGACAAGGATTATTCGGGCTGTTGATAGCGCCGTCGGAACTGGTGTCGCTCCAGGCTGAAGTCACACCACCTTTGAAGTATAATCTGAAGGCGTCGACAGCCTCTCAATTGGCTTTTCATGACGGAGTTCCAGACTCACTGCCGCCCACGTTCTTGTTGGCAACGGCACAGCGACAAAGCGGGAGCAAGGCAGGGTGTTGAAAACCCGTTGATCCTCCACTCCCGGGCAGTGGCGAAGCAGGTATTGGCGGCATTCCGAAAGCAGTGCATATGCACCAGATGCCGCCAGGTAACATCCGAATAACGAAATCCATTGCTCCCAGGGAATTCCTAGAGTCGCTGGTTTCTTCTGAGAAGACGCAAGGCTGCTTGAATCGAAGTCCTTTCATTTCCGACGCCAGAAGAAATCTTGAGGAAATCTTGATCGCATTCAGGCTGATGGTTACATGGCGTAGCCACTACACCGGGTCGCGGGAAGACGGAAAACAATGTAGGCACGCGCCGCGACATGTTGGAATGACTGAGGAGTTTAAAAAGCTGGAATCCATAGGGCGAATAGGCTGCGAAATCGCCACGAATTTCGCCCGGCTTTGTTTTTTTATTCTCCGCACGTTATCAGTACAGTGTCTGCTGCGCCGCGCGTAGAGCGAGCGTGCTGCCGGGTGAAGTTCATTAGTTAATCGTCACACATTTGCTTCATGAAGTTCAACCTTAAAAGAAACTGACACCCACAAAATGTGTCCAGCATCTGCCGGGCTATTCAATGCAGCGTCGTAAAACTACTTAGTCAGTATTTTGCTACAACGTCACGTCTAATTTTAATACAGTAAAAGAATGCAACTGCTCGAATCCAAAACCTAAAACACCACTGGGGAGAAAGGGAAATGTAGAGAAGAGAGAGATTCGGAAGTCTTCTGTCTTCATCCAAGAGTGTTTTTAACGCTATTTCGAATGTTTGCAGTAGAAGAAAAACGTAAAATTTAAGCACTTCGCGCATGGCGTTTGCGAGTTTTTTAAGCAGTTACCCATTCGTGTTCGTAAGACAACCGGTGTCTTTTGCCAGTAGAAGGTCCGCGACTCCGACGACGTATTCGAGCGAATCAGCTTGGTGGTCGGGCGCGTCGATGGAATAATTACAAAATATATAGATCGGCGAAAGATTTCTTTTTTGAAGCTATACAGATTCGCCGGTACTGCGAAGAGTTCTGACATACAGATCCCACCCCCGTCGTCCACCGCCATCGCGTAGTTCGTTTCATTCAGCCCTCCAGTTCATGACTGCAGCCTTACGGCGCCATGTTGAGAACGACGCAGAGAATGCACAAAGTGCTTCCGGTCCTCTGTGCAATTTTGTTTTTCAATAAACGCTTTTGAAGTTTAGTTATCAAGCAGAAAAAATGGGTATCATTTTTTTATTTTCTTAATATTAGCTGTATGCCATCGTGCACCATGATTTTGATTAAATACGGAGTGTGTGCCTAAACCATAATGAAAGACACGTGATCACAAGAAAGAGAGTGAGCCTGGCTCAATCCCTCTAGTTCTCAGTCGGCTGTTTTCGGGAGGAAAGCGAACCAATTTCGAGCAGCTAATTTGGTTTTGGGCGGATGGCTCGCACATATTTCACGCGAATTATAATCTTGGCCAGCATAATTAACCTGTCAGTGACCCCTTAAAAATTGAATTGAGCTTCGGCAGAAGTGTTCATAACCGGTTTGCCGGTGCACTGATAGAGAAGTAGCCCCAAGCCATGTTTTGGATATTAACGTTGCCGGGTGGGCAGAATGCTCTTGGCGCAGATGGCACCATGCCAGTCTAGTCTAAGACGAGCAACTCGACCACTGTGACCTCACACATAACACGGTAATTGAAATGACAATGTTCCCTTAGAAATGTTTGGAGGTTCCGTGTTGGTGCTCTCTGTTAAGATTATACTAGTAGGCAGGCGTTAATTGCACTTTCATGCGCAATCGCATAAAGGTTTTTTGCGATCAAGTGCTTTGCCTTGACGAAGGCGTTATTCACAATCTTTCCTAGTGGTAATAGCCCCCAAGGCTGCTTTTGTTGATCGATTCGTGTAGCCCTCTCGTCGTTTAAAATAGCCGAAAAGAAATGTTCAAGGAACGTCACAGCCAGCATAGGAGAAAAGCATTAAGGAACCTAAAGCTCTCGGAGAATGGCTACACAAGTTCAGGTTCCGCTTCGATTATTCGACTCCAATTTCGCACACCGACATGGCTAGAAAACAAGTGCCAACAGGATTCGAAATGTGGCTGAAAAACTAAAATGTAAGTAATTCATGACAAGCATGTGAGGGTGTGTCTGGTGAAGAGAGGGTTAAGAGAGAATGCAGAAAAAGTCAACCCGGAGACGGTTTCGGGACCCTTAAATCCCTCTTGCGGCGGATGTAATTGCAGGCAGAGATTCCCGAATTGAAAAAACCGGCAAGGGAACTAGATATGTCCCTCAGAGCAGCAACAATTGATCCGACAAATATGACAGGCCACCTCTTGGTTTCGAAGCAAGGTTTGTTTCTCTCATCAAAGCCAGGGAAGGCGAGTAACGGAATTCCGATTTTGGTGGTGCAGGAAAGGCGCAGCTTTTATTCTACCTAAATGTTAGAAAGATGGCACATTCCAAGTACCATAATTTACAAAATATAATTGGCGGCCCAAATATTCTAGTATGACGTTACTACTGATCGGAGGTTTTAAGTGCTTTTTCGCGTCTAGTTCCAAATTCGGGAAAAACTAATGTGATATTCGGATTCACGGGATAGAAATAAACCAGAATTCACCTCTCCCTTGTTTTATTGGAGAAGTGTATCAAGTATCGTCTAAATATTCTTCACTTTATTGCAGGAGGCGTGCAGCAGCCAGAAACGATATAGAGACATCAAATGGATCGGCCATGATCCAGACACTTTGGAAGGCTGGAATTCATCATTACGGGGTGCAGAGGGTTGAGATGAATACGAACATGTTATCAAAGGGCCAGAGTGGTATTATTCAAATTTTTGGTCTTTTCAAGGTATAACGTTCAGAATTTGCTTAAACATTTTGAGAGTCATACAGAAAGACACATTTCTGATATAACTGTCTACAAAGGGGCTCGCTCATTGTCTTCTTTTTATATTGGCATTAATAGCAGAAAAAATAATAAAACTGTTCTGTTCGTTATATATTAAACTTGTTTAATGAGAACATGGTAAATAATAGAATATTTTCATTCTTCAGTTTTCAGTAGTTTAGTAAAGAAATGTTGGTTAACTGCCATAATAGCCCCACGTGTGCGTGGTATTAACAAATACTCCTTCTTTACATAGTTATTCTGCATTATACATGGGCCGCAGGTATTCCGGTGTTCGTTCATGAGGAATATCGATGGGGGCTTTTCCATACTTTTTTTTCAAGAACCGCTGTAATTGAATGTTTGCTTTGAACGAACGCTAAAAACAGTTATTATCGGTGAAACAATATCGTGATAAAGAATGTATAGTTTAAGTTTAAAAGGGGGATCGGTGGCCGAGTGGCTTTGAGCGCTCACACTGCTCGACGCGCTTGGAGTGAAAGCTCGCGCTGCAGAACCCAGGGATCCTGGGTTCGAGCCCCACCCCTGCCCGTTGCGATCTGGATGAGCATGGTACCGGCGTGCGGTCGTGCGGTCCCCGACAACCCATATTTTTTCTTATTTTTAAGTTTAAAATAAGAGGATATTGACTATGACAGTCCCAGCAGGCGCCAAATATTAAAAAGATATATTTTTGTGATTTTTCAAATAGCTTTGTATTTTAAGGCCAACAGTAGTGCCTCGCTATTTTTTTCTTTTATTTTTGACAACTTCGTATTTGGTCTCTAGTGGCTGTTGACCCGTGTTTTTTAGTCTTAACCGATTAATTTTTTGATACCGATGTATGTTTAATTAGGTTTTTCAATGAAATCCGTAAAAATTAGGGCCTTCTTATAAGGCCCGCTTCAGACAGGTAAATTTCGCCCAGAAACTTGACGTTGCAACACCAGCAACACGGGGAACCCGCGTTCACACGCAGCAACCGAATTGCTATGACTTAGCATCATCATCATGAAATTTGAATTTTCTTGCACTATATAGACGCACAGCAACGCGCTAAAAACGTGTTTTTTTATCTTTGAACGGTGTTCAGAATACTAACTCACCTTTCTGAACAAGTTTATTTCCAAAAAGGATCCATTTCAAACGAGAACCAAGTCTTTAGCTGTCACCATAACCACCACAGGGGTGTCACGTGAAAATATCGCGTCCCTGACTGGCTACTGCCATTTCAAATGTCTTCGAGTTGTTCGAGTTGCTCGTCCGTTTCGAGCCGTACCTGATCTCAGCAGTTCGTGTAGATCGAGGGAAAGCTAGGGAACAACCCGCTAGCAACCTGAAAGTTCCTGAAAAACTTGCCCCCTCTGAAGTGGCCCTAAAGAGTGACATGCTATAATCGGCACGAAAAAAAAAAAACGAAATAGGAACGACCGATATAAAACCGAGGTCGTCGATGTGTTAGAAACGTTTTAAATTTATTTAGACAGAATGTCGCACATGTGTAGTCATTAGTCATTAATCCTGCGTACATACGAAGGCTCCTGTCTTCCATCAATTTTCGTTCGATATTGTTTGCAAAAAGCAGTGTTCCAGGACAGCTGTAAGGAGGTGCCAAAATTGGTTTTTACACACATCGGTGTGTAGATAAAAATAACGAATAATGGCCAACTCAGTGATTGGCGCCATATGCATCAAATGGAATGCAACGCATGTTCATTAACTCGTTAATTTTTGTCTTATTTAAAATACAGACAATTCGGAAAGAACAAAGAAAGTATAAATCATCTCCTCCTTCATCTGCACATATTGTTTTGGGCATTGATTTGTATGCACCCCGATCTGGAATCCTCTACGAGACAATGCTCGACCAACTACGGCAAGTTATTTCACATTTAACATCACTTCCTTACACAAAGTTTGCAAAACTAAGTATCAATAGCAGTGGCATTTGTGTGGTGTAATAATAAATTCTTACAGCTGTTGCCCTTTCAACAATCTCCTTAAAAGTATCAATACCCCTGCTGAGGCTTTTCCCAGTGCTTGAACAGAATGAATAGAAGACAAAACATTAGCCAGCTTCCATATCTAACAACGTTTACACTAAGTACAGACAGAGGATCAGCGTGCTTGTAAATAACGTTAATAAAACGCAAATTGCCAAATTAAAATGAGAATGACCATTTTTTTACATTTTGTTACCATAGAAATATTCATCTGGTTTGAAGGTGTCGTCGCCTACAGCGGGGCCGCTTATTCAGGATATCTCCACAATTATTGACCTGCAATCGTTTTATCCTCAGCCTGCATTTTAAGATAAACGCGTCGCGACATAATGCTCTCTCTTTTCAGCGAGTTAGGTTCCAGTGCGAGACGATCCATGAAACAAGTGAAACTGTGATTTCAGGCATCTTTCGGATCCTGCCTCAAACACACATTCGGGTATTGTCTAATATATTTGAAACATGATAATATTAAACAGTTCGATAATAACAGCCATGGTCCACACGGATGATAGAAAGCACGGCAAATTTAACACGAATAATTAAACCGCTGCGAACTCCGCGACAAAAAGGAGCAAAACTACGTCAGCTTCAGAGAGATGTCTGGAGACGAATTTCCGTCCGATTGCTTTAAATATGGCGCAACTAACATTGCATTCCTACGTAAAGGTCATTGCGTATAACAAGACCAATTTTACAGTACAACCTGGGAGGAAAACACATTGAATGCAGTGAAAAACTTTCACTTTTTCGAGAATAAACATGGGTAGTAAACATGTGTGTGGACGTGTTAAAGGAGAAAACAGCGGCGATTCTAAAAGCAAAAATACATGTTGAAGCGCCCTTCATCAGTGTTTAAAAAAATCGCATCAAACGACCGATAAATGAAATGAAGGACTATGTAAAAGGGAATACGGGGAAATTTTTAAAGGTTATTACATTATGCTGCGCATGTGCCAAGGGTGTCATTATTTAATAGCGACACGTCGTGCATACTATTGGAACTGTTTGGTGAAACACGTCGAACATCTTAACGTTTGCGAAAATAGCATAAATGCAATGCGTTCAAATTTACCGAAAAAAAAAGAAAAGCATTCCTTTTTTTTAAGAATGTTAGAATATAGAATCACGGTGATAGAATATAAATAAATAAAAGGACTCGACATTCCAGAGATGTGATTATAAAAAGGAGAATATTATTTAAAGTTATAGGAAAAGAAGTCAGAAATAAGACGGTGTAGACCTATATACATAGTTCAATTCGGCGGAGTCACTTACCTCGCAGTTTTGCACGTCGGCGTTGGCTTGAACTTTCTCCTGTCCCAAAAATGCTTAGCAGGCAGCCTTGGCGAAGGCGGATGTTTCCAAGCAAGCTTGGTTAACATCCCCACCGGTCTGGACTCGTCTGTGCGGACTCTTCCTTGACTGCCGGGACCACCATGTCGAAACGCGTGCCGCGTCGTGTGCCGCCATTTTTTTCACATATCACGAGCCAGGGTCGTCTTCCTCCCATCACGTCGCCGTCTTTTTTTTTCCAAATTATCCTGAGAGCCAAACCTCTTAATTCGTTTGAATCAGATGTCAGCTTAATCTGGACGCCAGCGCACGCGGGAGCTCTGCGGAAACGAGTTGGCCCATTCCACAGCCCGAGGATACACCGTCCGGGCGGGATGGACCCAGTCTCGAGACCGCGGGGCTCGTTCAGCGCGCGAACGTCTAGTCGGCTTCTATGACATTACCTCACATTACCGTCTCTCCCGCCGCCTTTACCCTCCTCCGACCCAAGCCCTCTCCCGGGAAGAGAGTGTTATGTGGCGCCAGCTGCAGACACACTCCTTCCCCAGCCCTCTCGTCCTCTCCCACATATACCCATCCCTCTACAATCCCACCTGCATTTTCTGCAGCGCCAGAGCTACCTCTCCCATATATTATGGGAGTGTCCCTCTTCCCATCTCTCTCCCTTCTCCTCGGAGGAGCGGTGGGACGCTGCACTGCGCAGCTCAGACCCGACCACCCAATTGCAGGTGGTCCGTCGGGCTGCCGAGGTCGCCGAGGCCCATGGGCTTCCGGCCACCAGGTGTGGCTAACTGCCGAAGGAGCGCGGACATAACCGCCTCCACCTCTATATATAAATAAAGTTATTTCCATCAATCCATTAAATGGATATATTACAAATGCCTTCCCGTCTTCATCTTCCACTTATTCATGTCTTCACAACGTTCACTGCGTCTACGCCTTCGTCCTTTTTCAGCAAAACTCCAATATTTCATGGGCGTCGTTTTATCACCCTTGGTTCCCCCACATCATCACAACTGCCCCCTCTCAAAACAATTGTTTACCAAAAGTTCAAAGCAAACAAAATAAGATATATGTAGTTAAAAACAAACAATTCTTACCAAAAATACACGACCAGGACAAAGAGTGTTTACATACGCATGTAAATTAATACTCAACAAGAAAAAAAACCATTACTGCCGTGGGATCATTACCTACAACTTAAATATTTTGCTCCAACGTTGGGACAGCCTTTGCTATACATTGCTTCAAAATCGCAATGGCGAGTAATAAATTTTATCTCAATACACGACTATTCTAATACCTCAGAGAGTGACTGAATTCAAGCAGTTGGTGGTCGCTTTGAACAGCGAAGTTTTTGCCAAATAAGAATATGTAAAATTGTGGCACTGCCGACACGAGGGCTGGACATTCAGGCTTACTGGTGGAATAGGTGACTTTTCCTGGTGGTAACTTCCGGCTTGCACACGCAACATAATCTAAGACCTCTCCGTATTCTTGCAGTAGTAAGGCACCCATACAACTTTCCGACGCGTCTGTTTTTATACAAAACTCATTCGACAGATCTGGAATTTTCAAAATTGTTTTATCAGAGAGGTTTTTTTTCAGTTGCTCGAACGCTGTCCCCTGATTTTCCTTCCAGATAACCTTCTACAGCCGCAGAGCTTCCTGGTTTTTCTCGGCCCGAATCCCCCTCCGCTTAAGCAGCTCGCCGTAGAACATACACTGCCCCTACTTTTGGGCTTTGAGGTCGATGCCCCCGAAGTGCCACTTGCCTTAATATTGTACCGTGTGCTTCTTATTGTAAAACATATTGTAGCCCTTTCCCGTGTTCTCTGACGCATCCTAGTCGAAACAAAGTTACTGTGGCTGCAACGCCGCGCCCGCCTCTTCATCTTAAAAATTCACAAATAGCGCTCCTTGCTGGCCTCGAACTTCTTCTCCTTGCGCTCCCGAACCTTGTCCCTGCGCCCTCATCCTCATAATCCGGGAAGCGTTTACTCTACAGCTACCGCTCGCGTTTTTCCTTGATCGCCCGACCGTCCAGCATCCGCTCCTGAATGTAATCTGCGCAGCGCTTAGCCAGCACGTAGAATTACTGCCGCTTCTTCACCTTTTCGCTCCGGTCCTTTGGCCTCTCCTGCTGCTCCTTGTCCTCGAGGGACGGTCTCTGTCCTTCCGCCTGTCCTTGCCGTGCCACTTCTTTTCGTCTTTATTTCCTTTGCTACAAAACCGGTACCGTTCCTTTTGTTCTTCATTTTTCGAGCGTTTCCCGTGGTCTTTGCGACGAGACTTGCGGCGCTTCTCGCGTTTCCGGCCGCGATTCGAAACTCTCTTGGGCTGTGCCGAGTTCGCTACGGATTTGGTCTGCACGCGGCTGTCGTTGTCCGAAGGCTTTCGGTTTGCTCTGCACCACACCAACCGGACCGTTCCTACCTTCAGCCGTGCCCCATTGGAACAGAACCTCTTGTTGGATATGATCGGTGCTTTCTCTTCGTTCCCTGGTGGCCAGCCAAGATTCCTTCATTAGCCCCCTTTGGTATCCTCTTTCGATACTCTTTTCAAACCACCAGCTGTTCCCATTGCTTGAGTGACAATGTATGGCACCTCCAGTAGAAAACATTATTACAAATCGCAAACTCAGATTCGTAAACTTTTTCCGAGACCAACTTTCTTTGAACAGCCGCAAAGCACTTCCTCGGTGTCGATTTAATTGTCGGCTTTAATTGTCTGGACTGTTTTCAGGTTGGTGTGGTCAATCTCTGCGGGTTCCAGTATTATGACTGGTAACTCACAACTCGCCGTCTTACTGGTTGCCTTTTTCAAGCGCCCCCGCACAATCTCAATCTCACTTCAAGACTTCACTGAATTTGTTTTTGTCTTTTTTTTCGCTCACGTTGAGTCCTTCGGCAGTCTCGCTCTCTATGCATTCCCCATAGAGGGCACTTCCTCCTTGCTCCCTTCAGACCTTACTTCTCTTTTTCCGTTCCATTCTTAATTGGGATCATAAACCCTTCTCATTCCATCATTGATTCCGTGCACCAAATCGTAAAACGGGTTGCCCATTCACTTGGTTGTTAGTGTGCGTAATATACACAAATGTCTCACTGCGAGATCTTTGTCCTGGCCTGTACTTGACAGTCATATCAAGAAAAAAGAGCAGAGGCACCAGTTATCTTATCGTCTGGAACAGGATCTATTTTTCCCACAACCGAGTTGAAACCACAGTCTCCACTGCGGTTACTGGTCGACCCTCCACTTCTCCCTTCACCACTGGTCAATTACCAACAAGAACCATGGAGCCTTTATGAGTGCCGCATTTACTATCGGTATCTGTTCTCCGTGTCTCAGTGTGCCGCATGTATTTTCTGGACCTTCACTGTCAACGATTGTTGACATGCCAGATACCTGGGGAGCCATGCCATTTTTAACTTCTGGCTTCCAGTTACACGCATCTGATTTGTGTCTTGACTTGCCGCACCGCAGGCTTGCAGATTCGTGTTTCGCTCTGGAACTTCTTCAGCATTTTCCGGCTCTGTGATCAGGCTCGTTGCAGAAGCAACATCGACTCAGTTCCTTTCTGGGAACTTGCGGTCGACATCCATTTAGAGCGCTGCGCTTGGGCAGTTTTCCGCCTTGAGTGGCGTTGCCGTCGCCATTGGCGTCGCAGTTGGCGCAACCACGTGGTGCATTATTTGAAATGTTTCATAATTCACCGCGGTGAGGTTTCGGCATGGAGCCCAAATGTCCCCGTACCAAAACGTCACCGCGGTTTATTATGGGACGTTTCCCATAATGCACCGCGGGGACTTTAAGGCACGGTACCAAATCGTCACCATGCCGAAACGTCACCATGGTGCATTATGGGACGTTTCCTATACACCGCGCGGACGTTTCGGCACGGTGCCAAAACGTCACCATGCCGAAAAGGTCGCGTGACGACGCGCGTTTCGAGCGTGAAGGAGGAGGAGAGGACAGTGTACGAATGAGGGTGAGGGGCAAACCCTCCCTTCAATACACTCTCCTCCTCCTCGAGTGCCGTGCTCTAGACCGGCTTTACAACAAGTTGTAAACGTCTTTCAGTTTAGAGCAGAGCTCTCAGGCGCCCGTTTTCGGCTTGAGCGGCGTCGCCGTTGGCGTCGGCGTAACGCGCGGTGCATAATGGATAATGTCCCATAATGCACCGCGCGACCCCCCCCCCTCGGTTAGTGACTCCCCCAGGTCACGTACCCCCCCCCCCCCAAAGTTACGTTACCCCCCCCCTTCCCGAAGTCACGTGATTCACCCCGGAAGAGATTGAAGAATGAGGGGAGGAGGAGGGGTATACCCTCCCCTTAGTACCTTTCCATCCTCCTCCTCAAGAGCTGCGCTTTGATTCGGCATTCAGGGAGTTATAAACGGCTTTCACTTCTTTATTACGACTCCAGTCTTATGGCTTAGGTCATATTCATTCGATTTAGTCAAGATAGTTTGCCCCTGTGCTCCCAAAAAGTGGTCCGCAGTTACCGCCAAGACTTTCGTGGGTTTGGCAGTTTCTTTTCTTCAGATATATAAACA
Source organism: Ixodes ricinus (assembly GCA_037355805.1). Classification (NCBI taxonomy): domain Eukaryota; kingdom Metazoa; phylum Arthropoda; class Arachnida; order Ixodida; family Ixodidae; genus Ixodes; species Ixodes ricinus. The sequence goes on along the minus strand of JAZHYW010018760.1, from coordinate 9,119 downwards.
GTTTTGTGCTACATCTTTTTGAACGACTTGCTCTGCAACTATGCTATCTGTCGGCCCTCGGAATGTTTTATTGGTATCAGCTATCTGAATACGGTCAAAATATCCGAGGCCATCTGAATTTATAGGTATAACCGGCACAATTGTGCCAGTTGCCTATATTTCCAGTTTACCTATTCATCTACTGGTCACCTTCCTTCGTGAGATTTCTGGTAAAGGGAGCGGAATACGGCAGCCTGAAGCGTACCCCCTCAGTGCCTCACAGAGCAAGTCGTCTCCGGCTGCAGAAGACCGTCCGGTGAAGCGACCGAGCCCGAGCAGCCATCGTGTCCAAGGTTTGCCCCCGGAATTCAGACAACGGCCGAAGAAGTCCCACCAGTTGACGAAGCTGAGATTCAGCAGCGAAATACCATGAGCCCCTGCCGCAGCCCCGTCGTCTACCTGCACTTCCCCTCTCGATCACCAATGCCATTCCATGGCGAACTGTATGGAGACGTCGATGACTCGATTCTACACTACAAGCATGGCCCGAAACAACAGATGGGCAGCTGAGCACCACCTCCAGAACGCTGGTTCTCGCTGGAAGGCACTGCAAGGCACTGGTTCGATAACACGAGGCTAGCTCGTTTCGTGGGACATCTGCACCACTGAAGTAAAACTGACCTTCTCGAGCAAACAGCATCGACAGAAAGCGGGACCAGCTTCAAAAACGAATTCGGCCTCAACAGCGTAACCAGCGTATTTGAAGATCTGCTATGTCTAGGTGCACGCGCCGAACCTCACCGGACATACCCTAGAACATCCGAGACGTCTTAATATGAGCTGTTGGGCTGGACGGTTTTGCATGATAATTATCTAGCGCAAAGACTTCCTGTGTTGTCTTTGCGCTTCCTCTATTATCATCCGGGACGTCGTCCGAGAGGAGCTCCAGCTTCTCCCCATCTGCTTAGCGCCCGGCGTCGCTGTCAGAAATGTCAGAGCTGTCTCGTTTACCGCGACGACGTCGTGGTATTCTCTGCGGGTTACGACGAACACTGTACGACGCCTTCGCGCCGTTCTTCAGGCAATTATGGCCGCAGGACTCAAATTCAGGCCGACATAGTGCCGGTTCGGCTATGGCGAACTGGGGGTCCCTAGGCCACGTCGCGAGCAACGAAGGTGAATGTCCTGACCCCGAGAAGACTCGCACCGTAGCGGCCTTTCAACCGCCCGCAATAAGGCCGTTCGAAGATTCTTGTGATTTTCTGCGTACTACCGGTGATTTCGTTCGGGACTTTGCCGTGCGTTCAGCGCCGCTCACGCACCTCACGAAAGACGCCGTGAAATTTAAATGGGGTGGAGAACAACAACAGGCATTCTACGAGCTGAAGCGACTTCTCCCAGTAACCATTGATTTTTGGCCCATTCGACCAATCAGCCGAAACGCGAATTTCACACTGACGCCGGCAATGCAGGACTCGGAGTGGTACTGGTCTAATGACAAGACAATACAGAGCGCGTGATAATACACGCTAGTCCAACGCTGTAGAACGCGCAACGCAATTACTCGACGACATGGAATGAATGCATGCCCGTCGTCTGGGCCATCATGAAATGCCGCCCGTACTTGTATGGGAGTCCTTTTCGGGATGTCACCGACGACCACGCGCTTTGTTGGTTAGCAAGCCTGAGGGACCGTTCCGGGGACGCCCCGCTCGGTGGAGCCTACGACTGCAAGAGTAAGACGTGACCGTGCTCTACAACTCGGGACATAAAACACAGCAGACACTGACTGCCTCTACCAGAGCTCCCTTCAAGTCAGGAACCAGTTGTGCCAAAGACGACGACGACTACGGCGATCACTTTCTTGCGCAGTGAGCGTTCATTGTATGGCGGCACCAGACATTTGGTCGTTACTTAAAAATAATAATGGATTACAATGAAAAATTTGCGAGCCTGAAATGTAATGGATTACGTTAAAATTACTCTCTCTGAAAATTAACGGATTACTTTACTCGTTACTTCACAAATTACTTTTACGGTACTTTCTCACAACAGTTTTCTAAAAAAACAATAAAAACAATTTCGGTCTTATTCAAAAACATGTTTGCACCACTACTTTTTATTTTTTTCTACGTCTGTATTATGGTAGTCCTTGTAAATATAAAATATTGTATTAAAGAGAAACAGTAGTTGCGCACGGTTCACCTGTAAGCTGACGAGGCACTGCAAGCTCAACCACACCTGCCATTCCGCTAGCTTAGTGGCCTTCGCTAATGATCTATGAAATTGTGCAGACAAAGCTAGCGGTGCGCATGCTCAGTAGCAGCGTCCACCTCCGCTAAGAGATTCCGAGCTAAGGAAGCGAACTTGGAAAGCTCCTTTTGACTCAGGTGCTTCGCGTGTTATTCACAAAAAAAGAAAAACTTAATAGTAATGTTGCAATGCAGAATGCAAGTATCCCAGCTTACTCTGATGTTTTGCCGTAGATTAGAGTTCGTTGTTCTTGCTGAAACGAATACGTTTCTTGTGTTGTTTTGGGGGAGAGGAGGCGAGCAAAGTATGCATTGAAACTCTACAGGTTTTGTTCTTCTTAAGGTCCTGAATTTTAAACATCTCATTAAGAGATGGGCATGGGGACGTTGACACTCCTTGACCGAAAACTCGACCAGTCAGGGACGAAGTTGTGGTTATGGCTTATCGATTGTTCATTGGTTCTCAGTTTCATACCAATATTTGTAAAAGCCAGGGAAGGAGAGGGTGTAGAAAGCGAGAGATGCGGTGGCAATCGGTCTCACAAAGCAATAAAGGATCACACCACTTTTACGCGTTCTCTCTTTCTCTCTCTGGCAGCGCTCCTTAGATGGCCTAACCCTCCCCCCTTTCCTTTTATATTGAGAGTTGACAGTAAAGTGAGGAGTGGACTCGACCACCATTCCCAGACAAGTAAACAAAAGACTTATCATCCGTATCCTCGAAAACAATGCTCTTAGGCTCGCGCCATGGGCTATCCAGCGTGCCTCAAAAGCGTGCTAGAATACAGTAGATCACATCAAATACAAAAATATTTCGACCCCCTCGCGCGAGGCTACATTGTCTGTTACCCGAGTCTTGAACCCGCGAATCGAAAGGGTATGGACTCGCGTATAATGTCTTTGCAGGCGGCAGGAGACGTCAAAGATGTTGGAAAGGGTGAAACGGTATAAAATATAAAAATCAAATGAACACGAAGAGCTTTCTTCTGCGCGGGAGACAAAGAAAAACACAACAAAATGCAACAGAGAGCCTACTCGACGTTGCCTTACATTATCTTAATCTTTCGCATATCTGTCTATGCTTCGCCCATTTTTCTTGTGGTTCTGGTGACCGGCCATACAAAATCGTGATTTCTTTTCGTTTATTATCCCCTGCTTAATGTTTTCTATTTTGTTCAACTTGCTCTCAATATACTGCTGAATATATTGCTTGTATTGCTCCAGTTACTGTATCTCCTATACCAGCGAAAAGGCGGCTCCACCATAGTGGATTGCCGCGGAACGAGAGACGGACGGAACCATACAAGCGTGTCGTATTATGGGACACCCTATACCAGCGTAGTGGATCGCGCGGAACCATGGAGGCGAACGGAACCATACAAGCATTACGTAATATGGGACACCCTATACCACCAAAAATGCGATACCACAATGGTGGAGCCATATGGCTTCACCATGGTGGTATCGCCTTTTCACTGTGATACAGGGGGATTTTTTTAAGCTTTATAGATTTGTTTAAAAAGGTCGTGAAAGCCACACTTCTGTGGTTTGTGCACGTTGGTTATACGGCCAGGGGTACGTATTAGAGGGGCCTAATCGTAACGATCAGTCGTATAACTAAATACAATTTGTTAATTAACTTTTTAATTACTGAAAATGAACACATGGTTTCAATTAGAAACTTGATGAGAGTCATCGGAAACCACTAAATCTCTTCTTTTTAGAAGGATACAATGCAGGGGTAGCATGTTATGCGTTCTGTAAAAACGCTTTATCTGGATCCGTTTCGGTTTCTTATCGGAGCGCATCTCTGCGCCCAAGGTCCTGTTCCTTAGGGGTTTAGTAGCGCAACACACATGCGCCTTGCTTCCCTCCATCCTATGAGGGAGGCGAGGAGGTGGCTTCGCACTGCAGCCACTGGTCAGCAGCATCGCAGGTGCAAAGATGCGCTCTGATAAGAAACCGAAGTCTGGAAACACGTCAAAATTAAGCCATTTCTTTTAGAACGCCGTAAAATGCTGCTTTTGTCTTATATATTCACGCAAAGAGTTGATTTAATGTTTTTCGATGATGCTTAGCAACTTTCTAATTGGAATTATGGGTCTATTTTCACTAACCAAAAAATTTAAGGAACATATTATACATAAAGTGGTTTTGTATTTGAGGAAACACATTTAAATTTTCTTCATTTGACCTCCAGAAACTCAAATATCAAAATTATTTGGTAATTTGGTGAATCGAGGCTGCATAGAATCATTTTTAAAGTATCACTAGAGGCACTCTTTCCCGGAGAGCGACGTCACAAAAGGAGCTTTCGAAATCTCTGCTCACGCATCTTCAGCGCCAATCAAAGCTATGCACGCACACACTATTTTTAAAAAGGGGAAAAGAAGACATCACGACTGGTGCCAGTGCGGGAGAATACACCTAGAAAGTTTGCGATTGGACGCGCGGCCCTCAAGCGACCCATGCTTGGCAGCTGAAAAATCCCCTTACAACGTCCCTACTGGTGGGATGTTTTTGTGTTTTCTCAAGTTTTGTTATATCTTTGGAGAAAACAAACGTGATATTCAGATTAACGGGATAAAACTACACTAGAATCAACCTCCATCTAGTTTTCTGAAAGAAGTCTTGCACTTTCCTTTAATAAGCCGACTCATCATTACAATTAGCCCTTTATACCATGCCCCCTGGCCAAATAACTCACGTGCACTGACCGCGTAAGTGTAGCTTTTACGGATTTTTTTTCAACAAATCTGTAAAGCATGCAAAGCACACCCTATAGCATTTCCCCTATTACGATACGACTATATGGTTCCTTCCCCACTTGCATCCTTCGGGAGAGACTCGCAGACATCCAGCGTTCCATTGGAATGCTGGATGTCAGCGAGTCTCTACATCAGCGATTGGTTTGAAACAAGCATGATGTTTGCACACAAATAAGCTCTTGTCCGGGGACCTTGAGGAGCCCTAATAGCAGTGGCGAAATGTAGTGACGTGGTAAATTTGGTAGCAAGTATTTATTTCTAGAAGAATTGCATGCAGCAAAGCTTAACTTTGCTCAAAAGATGATAATTATAAATTAAATACTGAACAAAGGTGTCCCTTGAGCTGTCGGGCCAAACTCCCACTCTTGCCACTCAGGAGTTCCCAACTTGTGCGTAGAGGGTCAGCACAACCCAGATTTGTGCTGCGAGCGCACCTGCGATACAAAGATTGAATAAACATGAGATGAAAAATAAAAGACGTTTACAATACTGTATAATGCGAACTTAGAGCGCAGATCTGGAGGAGGAGGATGGGAGGGTATGCCCTTCCTGCCCCTCCCCTTCTGCTCCCTCCCATTTAGCGGGAAATTTCCCTAAATTTAGCAGGAAATTTTCTCACTAAATTTAGCAGGGAAATTGATGTCACGTGACCTCAACACCAATTCAGTTTCCCCACTAAATGTAGCGCGGAAAACGAAATCACATGACTTTGTGTCACGTCAGCCAGAAACAAACACAGTTTCGCCACTAGATTTACCTGAAAAATTAATGTCAAATGACCTCTACATTAATTCAATTTCCTGCCAAGTTTAGCAAGGCAGTTATGCCGATGGCGACGCCGCAAAACAGGCGCCTAAGAGCTGCGCCCTCAAAAACTAAATGCCTCACATGAAACAAAGTGATAATTAAAGATAAGACAAAGAAAAGAGAATCTAAGATACCGCTTTAATATCACTCCTTTTGTCCGTTCTCAAATTTTGGTTTCAAGGAATGTTTATCTCTTTCTCTTTCAAGGAATGTTTATCTCAGGTTCAGCATGAATGCAATAAATCAGTGCAGACTAGACCTTGTAAACCGTAATCCACATGAAAATGAATGTTTGCCACATAGTCTTGCATGAGTCGGTGGCTCAGATCTCTAAATACATTTGTAGTGAGGAACGTTCTTGAATAAAACTTTTGGGCTTTGAATTTGAAAGTTTAAACATCCATAAGGAACACTGTATGCCACTGATTGTTTTGTGACATATCAGAAATGGCGCAGCACTGTCATCCTTGCATACCTAACAAAAGTTCGCATTTTTTTAGCATGGCATGTGCTATTCTGATACCTATACAGCCCTCTCACAAAATTTCGTCTAAAGAGCTATTTCTTGGTTCTTAACTCACATGACAGATTTGGTAGCTTCAATTCTCACTCGACATCAACACTTCTATATATTGATGTAATAGTGAAAGACAAGATGTATGGACTTGAGTACGGCTCGACAAGCACAGATGTGAAGAAAAGTACTGCCGAAAACTCAAATCTCAAAATAAAAATTATTAGGTAGAATGCGAATAAAATTATGGATATGGTAATGAATACAATTAGCATGTTCAATAAGAAGAATATGTGTTAGACGCACACTGAAAGAAACCTGTTGCATTTATATTCATGCGAATTACTTCGGAGAACCAAGCGCTGCAGTCTCGAGAGGGAATTCGGTGAATGATTCTACCGAAAATGAAAGTAGACGGAAAAAGCAGTTGGATCTGCGACAATGAGCATTACATAAGCAAGTGGCATGTCATTATTACTGTTACAGTGCCGACTGTTTCAAACTGTCTGTCGCGTCATTCGTTGAGTTCCCTCCGTACATTACAAGGTTTGGCTCTCTCGCATGCTTTGCGAGGAAGTTGATGAACTGGAAATATCTAGTGTAGTTCTAGAAAAACTATTTGCAGAATCTTATCTCAGCATCACAAAGAATATAAAAAGTTTCTAGAGACAAGGTTAGTGCAGGAGTTGAATAAAAGAAATACTTAGTTCTGCGAAACCATCTTGCCGAAGTAAACGCATAAAGTTCCCCTAAGTAGAGCTAGTCAATACGGACGATTGTGCCCATTGCATACCATAAAAATTTAATTTGCGACCTACAATATTTACAGGCTCAACAAACTCTGAATTAGTGGAACACTTGATATTCAAGATTGGTCTCACCATGACTGTCAGCAAACATCCACATAATAATTTCCATGAACCTATGTCTTTCAAAAAACTATTTGGTGCGAGCTGTTTAAAACACCATACCCCTTTTTAACACTAATAGAAAGCATGTCGTGGGCCACAAATTAAGCAGTTTTCACTTCATTATGAAGGGCACTTACACATATATGAACCATGAATATAGGCCTGCACTGAATTGTTTTCTTAAGCTGAATGTGCTATGCTCTGTTCACTATATAAATCTTTGCAGAGCTGACAATGTGCAAGTTCCTGTTTTTTTATATTTCACATCTCCAGACTTTTGGGCGCGATTGGTACATAAGATTGCTGACACCAACGTAACACAATGATTATTTTAAGATATTGTTTGGGTATAGCAAGACCGATGCCATCTGCGGGGAGTTATTTGTGTGACAACGTCAAAACTACATCTGCGGGCTTCACATGGTTCACATGTTAATCATGTCTGAAGACTCTTTTTTGTAATTGGAACTCCATCCAACCCGAGATTTGAATATGCCTTTTGCATTTTAGGCTTAGTAGTGCTTTTCCTGTTTCACTTAAGGAATAGGTAAGAAGAATGCTTATTTTGAGTGGCATACCTACTAACACCTGGTGGCACGAGGACTCCCTGTCGCGGCGCTAATCAAAAGTCACTGGCAGGGAGATGCTGCGATGCTCTTGTTGCTGGGATTACCTCCCCATGGTCCTGGCCAGACCACAGAAGAAGATTGAGTCCAAGCTTGTGGCCACTAGGATCTCGAGATCTTGAGGCACCCAGGTAGCTGAAAATAAAAACAAATCACACTCAAGTACTTGGCAGAAATACATTATAATGAATAGCATATTCTTGAGTGATCAGCATATAGATCCTTTTATTTTTATGCTTTGTACTTGTCCTTATAAAAGAAACTGCTCCTTCACTGCCACAGCCATAGTCTCCCCTGATGACAAGGCCATGTAGGCACTGAAATGATGGGTACCTAATTAAGACAAATGATTAAACACGTTTGTTTAACCCTCTTTTGTGCCAACCTGAGAGATTTCTGTCGAATATTCACATTCAACTGTAAAGACTATAAAACACTACTACTGCAATGGTAAAATTTTCCTACCCTCATGCTCAACGAGTGTCGAGTGGGGATACAACTCCAGTTCGTACACTTACTGAGCATAAGGGTATAGTGTGCCTGCAGAGGGCAGGTGTCTGCATAGAAAGACTTTACTTGGCGCACGAAGAGGCTAACCAATAAAAATGGGTACTTGGCATTAACAGTGGCACACAGTATCTATTTTATTGACTAAAGGGTACTCAATCATTATTTCCAGTTACCTAATCAAACTAAATATTCTTCCCAGCTTGCTTTTTAGGAAAATCTCTAAATTTACAAAAACTATTAAAGGGATTGTCCGGTCAAATTTTGTATTCGAGAAAACAATTGAATATCATTGCTATTGCCTCGAGGCCCATCGTACGTGCAATATCTGAATTTTATATGCCCCTCTGCATGAGTAACTGAATTTATACTGCTCCAATCGCACTCTAGCGTAAACGCTGCTTTCGGTGGCAACATTGGAGCTTTGACGTCACACAACACAAATCGAGCATTTTTGTCTCGTCGTTTACCTGCGAGTGAACGCCTCTGCGTGCTTCGTTTTTGTTGTTGTGCTCGACTTGTTTCGTGGTTGGGTGAGATTTTTGTTGCGCGGTTGGGTGCCACAACCACCGGGCAGCACATGCGAGCCAAGACATGACGTTCCGCACTTTTCCGCGAGACGTGCAGTGACGAGCAAAATGGACCGTCGCCGTGCCTAGGGACTGGGTTCCCGTCAAGATCGAGATCCCGCTTATGCAGCAATCATCTCACTGAAGAGAGCTACGAGCTGAGCTCTAAGCGCACAGAAGGCTCGT
>JAZHYW010018759.1:0-11921 GCA_037355805.1 Ixodes ricinus | reverse complement strand
CATTACGTATTGCTATTGACACCAAGCCAAATTTCAGAAAAACGATTATTTTGAAATGTTGGCCCATCCAACAGACGACGGGAAACATCAACAGATCCCTAGGTACATTATCGTCTGTGTAAGTGCAAGGTCTACGCTCACGTTACAACAGTGAGCAAACCACCACCTACTTATAAAGGGGACATAACGTTTTCTAATATACAAAGAAAAGAAGCTGGAAGTGCTCCAACTAAGTGTGTTTAAATAGCCTGACGTTTCGCGGCCTGCTCGGTCGCTTGTTCACGAGTGACTTATTTAGCTGGGTGTTCGTCTTCCTCTTCTGCTTGTCGCTGCCGTTAAAATCTTCAAAACTTGCAAAAACAAGATTGTTTGTGCAAGTTGTCAAAGTCCGTGAATATAGCTGCTCGGGAGGGTACCGATCGACCGGTTGTTCACGTTGTTCTTGGTATGCTGGATATGCAGCGTGATATGCATCGTGATCCTCCCAGCTGACAAAGGAAATACCACCGTGCTGTTAGACCGTGCAGACTACGAAAAGAAGGTGCTCGAACTCCTGAACCCGGATGACTACAAGACACCAATGAAGGACCCAACATCAAAAGTTCAAGCAGTCCTAAACAAGACACTTTTTTCTATCTTCGGAAAACATCCAAGAATCTCGGGACCTCTACCTGAACCTCATCTGCAAAAACGGCTCAACACCTGCGTTCTACGGCTTACCAACAATTCACAAACCAGGAGTCTCTCTTCGTCCGATAGTCGACTTCACGACGTCACCGCTGCGGGTTTTGTCTAGCCATCTCCATCGTACGCTTCTTTCACTCCATGGGAAAAACCAGCACACTTGTTGAAAACACTGCCCACTTCACTGAAACTAGCTTCGAACTTACAAGTGAACGAAGACGAGAGTCTTGATTCTTTTGATGTAGTATCCCTATTTACAAGTATCCCCATTCAGCTCGCAGTGTTCGTCATCAGAACGGCACTTTCGTCAGATACAACTCTTGCTGAAAGTATCCAGCTATTCGTGAACGAAATCTGCCGCCTACTAGAACTGTGCGTGACGAACACCTACTTCACTTTCGCTGATAGTTTATACAAGCAAAATAGTGGCACCGTCATGGGAGCTGCTGTGTCCATAACGGTAGCCAACCTGACAATGGAAGCCATCGAGAAAAAGGCATTAAGTACGTTCCTTCCGACAACCACTACGTTTCTTCGCTAGGTTGACGATTGCTTCTGCGTTGTGAAAACCAGCTAAGTTGACCGCCTACACATAACCCTAATTTGAGAAAACCAAATATTCAGTTCACAGTAGAACGTGCATCTAAAGGTGGCATTTCATTTCTGGATGTTTCTGTGAAAGAGAAACAAAAAACAGGCAACCTTTTAACATTTCAGGTGTATATAAAACCAACGCACACCAGGCGATACCTAAATTTTTTTATCAGACCAACCCACATCTCACAAATCTTCAGTAGTTTCAGCACTATTTCGTTGTGCCATCACGGTTTGTTCCACAGATAAGGCTCTTAAAGAGGAAGTTGACATTATAAAATGGGACCCTCGAAAAAAACGCATATCCAACAATATTCGTTAACACTATCTACAAAAAACTTCGTCACCCATCTGCGGCCGAGAAAACCCATCCCTCCAGCCGCATGGGCGTCCTCGTACCTCAGAGGCACGAGCGAAGTTCTCACTCGTGCCCTCAAACCATACTGCATAGCAGTGACACTCAAGCCCGTCTCGACCATTGGCCATCATCTTCCCCTTCCTAAAGATTGTCATCCAAAGAAAAAGCCTAAGGCCTTGTTTATCGCATTCCTTGCGCCGACTGCAACGCCTCATACGTGAAAGAAACCCAGAACTTCCCCGAACGTCTACGCAGACACAAACATGATGTAAAAAGAAGGACGTGAAAGGAAACGCTCTAGCGGAACATGCAGAAAAGAACAACCACGCCATCGACTTCGACAGCAGTTCCGACCTGGAAACCGAAAGAAACTGGAAAAAACGACTCTATCCAGAGTCCTGGCATATCCAGCATACCAAGAACAACCTGAACCGGTCGATCGCTACCCTCCCAGGCAGCTATGTTCACGGACTTCGAGGAGTCACAAAAGAAGACGACGATTTTAATGGCAGCGACAACAAGAAGAAGAGAAAGACGAACACCCAGCCAAAAACGTCACACGTGAACAAGCGACCGAGCAGACCGCGAAACTTGGCTAGAGTACTTCCAGCTCCTTTACTTAATACTCACCTACCCAAGCAGATTTCGCCGAAATGCTGACTTCTCAATTTACAAAGACGAAAAGGTTCAAGCTGCGACTGCCCCATGCGACCAATCGCCCCTGAAGAAGGAGCCAAGTAGGCTTCGAAACGTCGAGACTTTTTTTACGGTTTCCTGGTTGGAGAATTCTCATTTACTTTATGCGTAGGACATTATCGGAATTCTTAGAGGTGACTAAATTTATGATAAACCATTTTCCTATCATTTTCAATGATCGGAATCACAACAGATGATTGAGTAATAGCACGTTTGCTGAAAAGCGAACAACAAAAAAAAGATATCTGTGGGATATTTTCCGTGGCGAGGAGGCCAGGATGTTGGCCAGAAAACCTACAGAAAAAAACAACACATTTATGAATGAGTCTACAGGGTTGTTCATGAGATATACAACACGATATACACTGGCCATATATGTAATCTTGTGACAAATATTTCGAGGATGACTTTGTCTTCATATCCTCCAATAATTGACGTCAACCATTCCTAAAATCAAAGGTGGAGCGAACACCTTCCTTTCGACTGTATGTTTTGTTTGTGTTCACGGATCTTTTTAGGACACGACAATACTTTGGAAGATATAAAGACATTGGCACTCGCAAAATTCTACGAGCAAGTGTAATTTATTAATTTTATTATTTATTTGTTCATTTATTTATTCAGCATTTTATATTTACATGGGGGTATGCACGTACGCAAAAAGATAGATAAACGAAAAGCTAATCATATTCGACAGGCTATCAGCGACGCAACAAATACATACATAAGTCATGAGCCATTGCACTGTGAAGGTGAATCACCAGCGAAGCTGTTTAGCACGCGACACAGAACCGGCCCGAGCAGCCGGAGGAAACTAGACACGCGCGACGGGACCGCCACCCGGAGGAAAGTAGACACGCGCGACGGGGCCGCCCCCCCCCTTCCCGGGAGAGCGGCAGGAAAGGAAACTAGGCACGCAAGCTCTTGCAACGACGACAAAGAGAGGGCGGTGCGAGTGTAGACATGGCCGACGCGGGTCGCAGAGCGGCAAATATTTGAGAAATCTTTACTATCTACCTCAAAGCCTACTCATCTTGAAAATGGTGCCTATTGATAACTAATCTACTGAATAGACCTACTGCTAAATTACCCAAGCATCAAGGAGAATGCGGAGAATGGTGTTCTACGCGCCGCTCGTGCCGGCGTCTGCAGCAGTAACTGTTCTAAAGCAAAAGCCTAAAACAAATGGCATCTTGCACGTGCGTTCGTCAATGGTTTGTTTTGGTTATTTACTTCGAATCATATATACGGGGAAGGCATGCCCGTGTGGCGCGTGAGGCGGTGTGGCGGCGCGTGCGTATAATGTTAAGTCACGGCCACGGTGTAAGATAATACTCTTCAGGTGGGGACAGCGCGCTCCTCGCCACGCCGCCGATAAAGTTCGCTTTTCACTCTCTTTTATGGTTTCAAGCGACGCCGGCAGATGACTCGTCGACCCGTGGGCACAGTGTAGGAGGCAGACAGCAGTGCACAAGACGGCTCGTGGCGCCTCATGCTCCACACGCGCAGAGCTCCAGCGAGGTTGTCGCTCGTCTCAGAAAGACCACGGTGTACCGGAGTGTCATGGCAACGAGAAAATTTGTTTCGCTCTCACACAGTTTCGCCGTTTGGCCGGCGGCGACACTGTCAGCCGCGAGCACGGTGGCCACGGAATGATGCCGCCTTTCGGATGCCCGTCGAACGAACGCTATCTGATTCCTCGCGCCGCGCGTTCAGCCCCAGCCGTGTCGTCACCAAAGAGTGTATCTTACATCATGGATCACAGCACACGAAAAATCCACGGAACCCTAGCCATAAACAGCTTTTCTGTGATAATATACATCACATTTTGAGAGCACAGAAAGCCATTTTTTTAATATTTCGCGACTCTTAAAAGATATTTGCTCCTTTACTCTACTCCGACGCCCCGAGTTTAATACAACGAGCAGGGCGACTAAACGGATTGTAGCGTACAAGAGCACGACACTCTGAAACTATCAACGGGCCGCATGAGCCTCTTCTTACAGCACGGCTCTGACGAACCCGGTATCTCGTGGGTACAAGCGGCAGAAGGTGATTATTTCTAAGCTAAAATAAATAAAGGGGCCCTGCAACGACGTTTTTTACTGGTTCTTAATTTGCACTGAACCTGAGCGCAGTGAACGTAGTAACTTAATGAAACTTTTCTTTTATGGAATTTTGCTTTATTTTAAAAGTTTTAGGCAAATTAAATTTACAAAAACAAGCAAAAAAAATAACCTCCTTCATGACGTCTTTAGTCGCTTGAGTGGCCGTGAACTAGAGGAGGCGAGGTGAGCTGAGCGAGCGCTCACGGCTGCCGCAGTGCGTGTCGACGGCTCGAGAGGGCGCCACTAAACCATGTTCTTGATAGGCTCTGTGAAGCCGGCAGCCAGGGCGGCTCACACATGCATTTGCTGCGCGATTAAACAAAAATTCGGCATGACACTTCATTGGCCACAAACGATAGCAAACACGGGGTAAAGATCAGTTCAGAACGGGAGCCACTTCGCGCTGCCATACCGCCAAAAGGCCAAACCGCAAGCCACAGCTTATCGCCGAAGGCCTTCGGAACGCTCGGAACCGGTCGGATCCTCCAGTACATCCACAACCGCAGCAGTGCCACGTACATCCGGGACCTTCCTACGCTCGATGCTCATCGGTGCCTGATCCCACTACACCTTTCTAGTATGCGCCGCCTTTTGCACCGCTTGACGGCGGGTATGTCGACAGGTTATTTCTTGTTTTCGTACTTTCTAAACTGCGTTTGTTTCTTTTCTGATCTAAAATACTGACCAAAAACTACTTTTATAAATAATTTAAACGGTTCGCGCCACGTATATTTTGAATGTCGACTAAAAAGAAGCTTTTAGCGGCTCTGACTTGTGGTAATCCGAGGACCAAAGACGTCACATATCGCGCGATTTCGGCACCGTGGATCGCCCCCGTAGGTGGAGGAGGTTTCCGCGTCGTTTGGTTAAATCATGACGCACTGATATTTAGTTACTCACTCCGTGCCCGCTGGCTTGCCCGAACCACAAGAGACGTGGAAACCGCAAAAAATGTAGACGCTTAAATATGATTGCAGGGCCCCTTTAAGGCTTGTGGGGAGCGGCCGAGTGTAAAGTAATAAAGACGGTGACGTTATGAAGTTTTACGAATGTATTAATAATTCCCAAAGGTTTGGCGACTCGCCTTGTGCACATAGGCTGAAAGTTACCTTGACCGATCTTTTTATTGACCATGCACCCAGTTCAGATTTAAATTAGATACAACGTTTTGAGCTCGTCTGCCGTCACAGGAAACTGTTGAACTTGCATCAACGGGACCCGTTGATGCGCTATATACCGGCACAAAACCATTCAATGGATGGCATGGCAGGTCAATTCGTTTTCAGGCGCAATGCACCAAAAAGCCTTTTCCGCTACGCTAACTGGTATTTTGGCTTTCCAACCGAAGTATCTATATTTGCTAAGCCAACCATTCCAAAATAAGCTTCGGTCCGACTGTCTCCTCATCTCGACATCTTGTCTGTCGCTGTGTCTATCGGTACGCTACCAATCGATAGTGGTTCAGTCGAGATATACGAATAAACCTTATGCGGGCGCTAATTTCTGGTTTGGTTTTGGAATCATATCTGGTTTCACTACTGGGTTCAGCACTGTTCAACTGAAAACGGGCAGCGATCCTACTGTGCCTCTCGTTTGGACAACGATTCTGTCAGCGCACACATTTTGTTTGAGGACAGGGCGTCAAAGGAGCGCGAAGAAGTCACTCGCACTGCGAGAAAAAAGAGTGCATGAAGAGCGCGCTTGAGTGTCAGCCTCCGGCGGCGCTGCTGTCCGTTTAGGAACGGAGCACCGAACTTCAGCGCTCCGGAGCGCGGAATTAAGGGGCCCATTTAAAGCATCCTAACATATGTTCTCGACATCAAAACATTCCTCACATTTATAACACGTAAAATAAATATAAACTATACGAAACCTTATTCCTCGGAGTACGATATGTGTCTGCAGATCCTAGGGCATGAATATAATTCTTCTACTGAACTAGTAAGATTTCTGCCTGGGATTTATTTTTAAATAGTCGTATCAGTCAAATGAACCTATGAGTTCCAGAGAAGTATAAAATGCATCGTTTGATAGAACTGAGAAAACATTTGACGGTAATTCGTTCCAAGCATTCTGTTTTTGAAAAAACAAATAACTCTAAAATGCTGCAATCTTATACCCATATCCACTTACTTTACTAATATGATCCACACGCGCGGATGGCGCAACGCATTTAGTTTTAATGCTAAAGTTTTATGGTTCAAACGGTCGAAGGCATTTGTAAAGTCAATAATGAGGCCCTAAGAAGTACTTTGCTTTTGTTCGATATTGCTTAAGATTAGTTCCTTTTGTTTCAGTAGCACAAGTCCAGTTGAATGTCCCTTTATAAACCCAAACTAGAAGGGAGTTAAGAAAGCATTTTTTCTCACAAAATGCGTACAACTTCAATTTTTTAAAGTTTTTTCCAGCCCTTTTGAAAAGACCGGCAACAGAAAAAAAGGCCCATAGTTACCCAGGATGTTTCTATCTTTAGACTTGAAACTTACTGAAACCTTAGCTATTTCCATTCTTTGGGGGAAAATTTGCCACACTGATATGTTAAATTCAAAATATGCACTAATACAAGTGCGATTGATTAAATTACGTGTTTCATTGGCTTAACTTGAAAACCTTTGACCGTTCTTCTGCACCAGCGGAGAGCCAAAAAGAATGGGTATAAGGGACACCTTTTAGAAAAAGAATTGCACATGTGTCAATAGCATTATCAACAATTTTACACAATAATAATTGAATGCCTCTGACAACCACAAAGCACTTTTTGGCTCACCTTTAAGAGAAAATTTGGTTGGTCTAGGTCCGCGGGGATCACAGCCCATAAACTATACCCGTTTTCACCTCAAGAAAACAGTAAGTTTTGCGCATCGTTCATTTGCCGCGCGAAATAGTTCTGGCCAGATTTGGTTGCCGGAGGCAAATGTGATACTTTTGGCGTTTGAAACGTGTACTCTTTGATAAGCTCACGTGTATCCATTCAAAATGCTGCTAAACATATCTTGAACCTCCACCTCAAGGTGAAAATTAGTAAACATCCGCGAGAAGCCGGACTTTTTTTCCTGCGGTTCTTCAGGTGAAAGCAGGTATAGTTAAACTTTTTCCACACAACATTCGCTCTCTTCTAGGCCTAAAGTACATTATAAAAATAAGCCCGTTTTCTTTGAGTAAAGCACCGGTTTTAAGATTAAATAAAGTTTCTATAGAGCTCATTTTAGTGCTCATTGTTTTGACTATTCTGCTGGTCACACGGTGTTTTCCAGCTTTGTTGCGCACAATGTTGTTTTTCTCTTTTTTTACGGAAAACATTATACTCATATTTTTGTTTAAATTGTTTGACGAAATAAGCATTTACCTGATCAGCTGAATCAATAGAGAGCAGTATGCTCCACTCTGTGAAACATCTTTCTCGTTTAAAAACCTCCAAAAGTTTAGTGTTAATATCTCGATAATAAACAGGAAAGTCATTCCTATGCCTACACATTGCGACGCTGCGTCAACAAACATGTAGATTGGCAGGGATTATTTTCGTCATTCTTGTCCAGTTCGCTTGCCACCTTTGCATTTAATTGCATTATAATAATAACCTTAAATTGCGAGCTTCACCCTTGTTGGTGTTAGACTGGTGGCAGCTGATAAAACCCGTTTGCTCTACTGACGTCTAACCCCTGGTTAGCTCAGTTGGTAGAGCGCTCCACCTATAATGGAGAGGTCCCGGGTTCGATACCCGGACCAGGCGGATTTTTTCAGTCGCGCACCAGTCACCTAGCTGTGTTTGGAGATTTGTGTTTGTCCTTTGTCCCTCTTGTTCCCTTTCTCCAGGGATTATTTTCGTCATTCTTGTCCAGTTCGCTTGCACCTTTGCATTTAATTGTATTATAATAAGTACCCCCCCCCCCAGATACGTTAACTTCGTCAACAATTGATAAAAAACAAAGCAAGTAACGTCTCATTTGAAGGAGTTATTCGGTTGGGTTTAATTAAGGCGTCGAAATAAGGACAAAAACTTCGACGGCCTTCGGTGACTATAACGCTCTGAGTCTCATATTCTGAGCGTAGCAACTTAAACGGAGCATAGCGTACAGACGCTCTATACACCGAAACTATCGACGAGCCGCATGAGCCAGTTCCGACCGCATGGCTATGACGAACCCGGCATTTCGTGGATAAGTGCGGCAGAAGCCGAAATTATTTCCAAGATAAATTGATTAAGGCCTGTGTGGAGCGGCAGAGTCTAAAGTTAGAAAAGACGATGACTTTATGGAATCTTTACGAAAGCTCTAATGTTTCTGAGATACTTCACCTCGTTTCGAGCACATATCCGGAAAGTTACCTTGACCGATCTATGACTGACCATGCACCCTGCTCAGATTTCAATGGACGACAACATTCTTCAACTCTTTTGCCGATGCAGAAAACTGACGAACCTTTCAGTTGCAGCGCCAGAGAACCCGTTGATGTGCCATATACCGGCACTTGATCGTTCAGTGGATAGCACGCCCATTCGTTTTCAGGCGAGATTAACAAACCGTTTCAGCAGCGCTTACTGACGTTTCGGTTTTCATAAATGAAAGAGCTTTAATTCGCTGTGCTAAGCATTCTAAAAGGGTCTGCTGTCCGCCTGCCTTCTGATCTTGACAACTTTTTTGTCGCTTTGCTATCGACATTCTGCCATTCGATAGATGTAGTCGTGCGAGTTCGATAGACGAATCCGAGCGATGAATTCAGGCGAGACACACGAACAACCCTCTTCGGGAACGCTAATTGCTGTCTTGACTTTGAAATCAAACTGTGTTCACCTACCGGGCCTGAGCACTATTCAATTCAAACGATGCAGCGATCCTTCCTCTCAGCAACGATTCTGTCAGCACGTCCGGAACGCTTCACAATCCGGACGTGACGTCATGGAACCTGAAGAAGTCGTTCGTGCCCCAACAAAATCTCGGTGGACGAAGAGGCGCTCGAGTGCCAGTCTCCGGCGGCGGTACTGTCCGTTTAGTGAACAAAGACGCAAACTTTGGCGCTCCGGAGCACAGACTTAACGCGCCTCTTTCAAAGCATCCCAACTCATTTTCTCGACATTCAAAGTATTCCTCACATTCATGACATAACATGTAAAACAAATCAAAAGATACACGAAACCCTACCCCTCGGATTACAACACGGTCTGCATATCCTAGGAATAAAATTATTCTATTGAATTAGTAAAATTGCGGCCTTTGATTTATTTTTTACACAATCATATCAGTCAAATGAACCTATGATTTCCAGAACAGTATAAAAAGATCCTTGAAAATAACGGAGAAAACAGCAGAAGCTATTCCGTTCCATTTGATAGCTGTTTTAATGCGAATATTAATGCGAATAGCATTCTTTGGATACTTCACGCACTTTTCGTCTATGTATCTATCTATCTATCTATCTATATATCTATCTGGCTATCTAACCTCTTACGCCGCGGGTCGATAAATAAATAAAAAAGACCGGCGCCGGCTGGGATTCGAACCGTTGACCCTTTGATCAGCAGGCAGACGCGCTAACCACAGAGCTATGAAGGCAGTCATTTACCGCACTCTAAACATTTGTTTATATCTTTACCATAGGACGCGCTTTGCAGCGCTGTCACAGCTACCGGTGCGCGCGCGTTCCATGCACGAGGGCTAGCTCACCCTCTCCCGCGCTCACCCTCTCCCTCTAGCTCACCCTCTCCTGCGCTCGGGAGACCTCTAGCTCAGCCTCACGAGAGCGGAATGAGCCCTCGTGCATGGAACGCGCGCGCACCGGTAGCTGTGACAGCGCTGTAAGCGCGTCCTATGGTAAAGATATAAACAACCGTTTAGAGTACCGTTGGTTGAGACTAGCTGAGACGCCAGAAAGTCTGGTCGGTACCATTTTGAGTGTTTGTGCGTATGGCGCGTGCTTTGCTCGCCTTCCTAAGTGACACAAACGCACGTGCTGGGCTGCGGAGATCGTGCGCAGGGCTGTGAAAGTGTCAACAAATTTAGAATCGCCTCAAGAGTGGGCTGGCGTATCTAGAGTGTGCCGGCCACCTGACGAACGCGCAAAACTCCGCACCGTTTGATGCTATTCGCATTAACGTAGATAATCATTCCCAAAGGATGGGTTCTGCTGATTTTTTGTAACGCACTTTATGAATATTATACACACTCGCGAAAATTTAATATGGGCAGAACAGGTAGTTTCACGTGGAATGCCAGTCTGGGAGTGAAATTCACTGTTAAAAAACTTCAAACGAAGACTGCCTTTGCGGTATTTTAATATACTCCATTTCAACATTCTACTTCAGCGCGAAGTACTGACTATCTTAGTGTTTTAACAGCGCAAAGACGACAGGAAGATAGAAGAGAAGAGGACAGGACAAGCGCTGACTATCAACTGATGCTATTTATTCAGAAGAGGATGAAGTGGATACATTGGGCAGACCGGAAGATGTATCAATGAACGACTGAGGGAGCATGCCTCCATAGGGAACACCTTAGGCGGTAACTTGGTTAGACATTGCAGCGACTGTTTGTGCTCCCCTTTATTCGGTCAGTGTACCATCCTAAAAAGACATCACGACTTTAGGACGCGGGAGATCGTGGAGGCCTTTTCGATATACAAAAGAGGGGAAGGAGCAGTCAGCTCTCCATCAATAACCCTGCTTGCCCAAGAAATAGAATTCCTTGAAGAACAACCTCGGCATATGCGGGAACGGCCGTAGTTTAGTTGATATTTTTCCACGATCTTGGGTCACCATCAGGCGAAGACCGCTGGACATCACAATGCGCGGAATCTACACCAAGGCTCCTAAAAGAAGAAAGGCGGCAATCGCACGCTCAATGGTCTCCAGGTGGCGAAGGTTTCCAAGCCTGGGTCAGCAAACTATCGCACGTGCATTTTCTTCTTTCTTTCTTTTCTATTCTATTCTTTTCTTTCTTTTCTTTTGTCTTCTGGGTGCGCTTCGGTTGAATGCCCAGTGCATGTTGGCACAGGGCATTCCCGTGAAAGGAGCTGCCGCGCGTGTTTTGATGAAAAAAGCGCATTCTGGCACGCTCGAGTCTCGCGCACTTCATCCTCTTCTGAATAAATAGCATCAGTTGATAGTCAGCGCTCGTCCTGTCCTCTTCTCTTCTATCTTCCTGTCGTCTTTGCGCTGTTAAAACACTAAGTATGAACCAACTAGCCCACCGCAGTACCTTATTACTGACTATCTACTTCACTGATTTTCCTAAGCATACCCTAGCTAAAAATATTTTGAAATTTTTCTTGTTTATTTTTTATCTATAGTATTTCTGGTGTCCCACGCGATACTGGCCTATTCAAATACAGGTATCACGTTTGTTTTATAAAATAGTTTCCCCGTCTCCTGCGGAAAGTTACGCGCTTTTCGACCCAAAAAACCCAACGGTTTGAAACACTTTGCTGCGGTATAATCTGCATGCCGATTCCAACACAACGAGGATATGAGGTAAATATCTAGATACTGA
>JAZHYW010018757.1:0-33465 GCA_037355805.1 Ixodes ricinus | reverse complement strand
CACCGTATCGCGTTGAACACCAAGGCACTGTAAAGCGTAGGCCTTTTCTTAACAATCTTGGAGAAACATGTTCGATTTTAAAATCAGGATTCCAAAATGCCGTGTCACCATCGTCTGCTCAAATAAAGAACGAAAGGAAGGAAGGCCAACGTCATGAAAAATATCTGATCCACTTAAAAGGGAAGAATTGCACGCAATACTCTTTAATATGTTCTTCAGTAGACTGTCAACACGGCTCTGCCAACGCAGTGAAACGGAAGCGGAGGCTGTTATACGATATCTGAATATGCTGTAAGCCGGAGCTTGAGCTATTGTTATCTTTATCTTAACGGGGACAATACTTTTGAGATTAAAAAGTAAGCAGGCTGCGCTCCGCAACCTACTGCAGACAAAAGCTAAGTGACTTTGCCATGACAGGTCACTGTCAAAAAAATATATTTGATAGAATTTACATATTGAACCGCAGAGCAGTTACACGAAGAACAGTCGTGACCGTGCAAAAAAAAAAAAGAGGGATGTCAATCACTCTGGTTTTTAAAGGATTTCTGAAACAAATCAGCTTTGTCTTTTGCACATTTACGGATATGCCATTTTGAGAATACCACCACATTGCTTTGATAACATTACGTTGTAGGTTGTTCACTGCCTTTTCATAGCACAGGTTTTTGAAAGCAGAATCGTATCATCTGCACATTGAAACACAGTACTTGTGTTAACTGTTGAAGCGAAATCATTATTAAAAATGTTAAAATCAAAGGGGATCAAATTGAGCCTTGGGTGATACCAGCCTTCATTTGTAATTTACTGCTAGAGTTAATTTTATCGCAATAACAAAAATAATAATTATTATTATTATTTTTTTTTCAACTTTCATGTTCGTTTCTCATATTTTCGGGCTCCTCAAAGCCATAGTAGACTTATAAGACATGGCCCGGGAGAGGCTTTAAGTCACTATGTACATAAAAAGTTAACAAACTAACACAGATAGACAATCATTGTTGTCCGGGGTGGGGGTAGTCAGTCTATTTGTACATGCCACGGATAGAAATAGTCAATCACAGTGGACCGGTAGAGATATATACAGGTAAAATAGAAAGGTTCCGACAAAGTTGTCAAAATAAAGGAAGAAAACAATAAGTAGTGAAGCTAGAGTCCAATCACTGAGAAAATCTTAAGTTACTTTTTTGAGGTAAGCGTAAAAATGTCATCACGAAGTGAATTAATTATTTTCGGGACATGAATATCACGAGTATAGCTTGTCGGTAGCGGGTATAGGAACGAGGTACAGCATTGTGAGGACTATCTATGGTGTTTGTTTTTTAATGATCCCTCTTAAAGTGGCGCAATATTACTGACTTCTGGAACAACTTTTGGAAGGAAGGCAAACCAAGATCCTCAAAGATACTTCCACATTCGGTCAGGTCACAGTTATACGCCACGCTCTTCATTAGGTTCCGCAGAATATTACTGATTTGTACTTGCCATGTTATGGCACGTATTGCATTTCATTGGCAAGAATAGTAATCCCATATCTTAAAACACCGTATAAAAGACTGCTGGCGATAGCTTTGCGCACACAGATTAGAGCAAGATGTCTAATAATGTACAAAAGCCAGGCAGCACTTCTGAGTTTGCTACAAAAGGCGGGTGTTCAAGCATGGTCACTGTCAAAGTAAACGCTGAGGTCAAATTAAGCGCCCTTTTCTAATAAATATTTCACAACTACTGCTTTTAAGGTTATTAGAATTACACCGGTCGTTATTATAATAACGATCGGTGTAATTATAATATTTATAATACTAAT
The DNA here is from genome assembly GCA_037355805.1 of Ixodes ricinus. Taxonomy (NCBI): domain Eukaryota; kingdom Metazoa; phylum Arthropoda; class Arachnida; order Ixodida; family Ixodidae; genus Ixodes; species Ixodes ricinus. The sequence goes on along the minus strand of JAZHYW010018757.1, from coordinate 31,661 downwards.
ATTAATAATAATAATTGCATTAATCATCAGTGAATGTTTCTATAGTGCCCGAGAACAACCTTCCGGTCTTGGTACTGGCACACGGAATGGAAATTAATGCATAAAAGAATGAGAAAGGATGCACTATACAGTAAATGTATATCGTTCAGATATTACATACTATACGAACAGAAATAATAACAAATATGAAATTTCTAGGACTTGCACAGGGATGAGAATTGCACTTATGTAAAATAGGTTTAAGAGGCTCTAAAAGCGAACAATTCATGCCAAGCAGCAGCATAAAAAGAAACAACGTGTGTGCATTCCCTGTAGCAGGCTTGACAACGTTCAGACATACCAGAAGCACTCACAAATTATTCACTCGCCCGGACCGGCATACAATCGAAATTACAAATCTACTGTGACACGATCTGAAAGTATCAAGTTTCTCAGGGTAATGGTTGCAACACTTACAGTCTAATGATTGGGCTGAGAAGACTAAACTTTCTGGAAGTATAAAAAGATGGTTGAAGCCGAGTGGGCACAGATGGAATCCTAAGACACACTTCAAAAAAACAGGTTTGGAGCATTGATCAGACCATTGAAAGGTTTAAGCAAAAGGCAACCTTGTCACGGGCTTAAGCTGAGCTAGTTGCTTCATTGCTTTCGATAGGCCAGCTAAACAAAAATTAAACCACACAACAAAAAAGACATTGACACTGCTGGACTTGCAACTAGGCCGCTTTTCAATCTTTGCTTGTTTGGGGGATGAGGTGGCTGCGCATTCTTCTTTCTTTTATGCTTGCCCGGGCACCGCGGCATCCCGCAAGGACAAGGGGGAGAACTGTGTCAGCGCCCCTTCAGTTGCACTCCACCCCAAGGAGGAAGCGTTCCTGCGGAGAGCCACGGTGTCCGGGCAAGGATAAAATAAAGAAGAATGCGCAACCACCTCATCCCAAAAAAAAGCAAAGATTGGAAAAGCGGCCTAAAGATAAATACAAATAAATTATGAATTACGCGCTAAAAAAGAAAAAGAAAATATTAATTGCTTCCAAAAAGAAAAAGAAAAAGAGGAGCATTAAACATTTGCAAGTCCAGCAGTGTGAATCTGTTTGTCTGCTTTTTGTGTGGTGTAATCTTTGTTCAGCTGGCCCATCGAAAGCAATTTTAACAAAAGGTCCGCCTTTTCTCAACACCGATGGAAGCTTATTTGGTCACCACGTCACATGGCGTCACATGGCGTCATAAGTTGAACAGTGAAAGTCCTGCTTGGGGTAGCGATGTTTAGTATTGGCGTGACTATATCACGAAAATATTTAAGGATTGCAGATGGTATGCCATCGTCTCCACGGATAGTGTGTCTCTCATTTTTTTAATACATAGTTTTACTCATTCCTTATCGGTAATAATGTAACCTGGCAGGTCACCGATTCTATTCAAGTGAGGCAGCGTGGCGGCGGAGCAGACAGTAGGCTACTGTCTTTGTAGGCTGAACTAAAATGATCCGAGAATAGCAGACACGCACTTCATATCACTTTCATGATGATCGCAAAACAATTTTCGATCCAATATCCTTCCCGGAACGTGATATAGTGTACCTGCAAAATTTCTTCGAGTTTTTCACCAGACCAGATTCCTCGGAGTTTTTGACAAGACCAGATTCCTCAGATCCACGGTCCGCCTTCCGTCGAGGGAAAAAGCTGCAAAAATACAGGTTGGTGAGGCCTTCCGTCCCCTACATAGGCTGATCAGCAGATGCATAAAAACAGTTGAATTAAAAACAGTCTCCCTTACTCTGTCCCTGTCTTGCGGCGCATTTTTGTCAAAAGAAAGGATTTCAGTACGCATACCTAACAAACAAGAGCAAATAAGTCGTGAAGTAATAAATGAAGAACAAAAACACTGCTACTACCCTTCAACATTTGCGAAATATTGTTTAAGCCGTTCTGATTCTATGAGTGAAAAGACGGTAAGAGTGCAGGCGAGCTGGTGGTAGCTAATCATGTTGTATTACACCTGAGACTGCGGTGGATGAAATCGGAAGAACTTTCAGTAGAAGGAACAGACAGACACAGAGACGTTCTCTGTGTCTGTTCCTTCTACTGAAAGTTCTTCCGCATTTCATCCACCGCAGTCTCAGGTGTATTACAACATGAGTTCTGATTCTATGTTTATAAATCCAACTCCCTGTGATATAATTTGTTAAGTAATTTAGGCAGCGTTATATCTCATCATCTCAGAGCCGTAATGTTTTCCCTGAACAACTTTCTCTCAACGTTCCGCATGACGAGGGTGTGAGCTGGTTCCTTCACAGAAAGATGGGCTAAATTTGTACGAAAACATCTATTTCTACTGTTTTTTTATTATAAAAGTATTGCTAAGTCTGTAATCGTGTAACTTATGAATTTTAATAACTCGAAAAGCCTTAAACAAACCAGCTAAATGAGAGTCTTACGGAAGCCGCCGATAGACCTCAACAGCCTCTTTTGTAAAAAAATATTTTCTCCGGATAAGATGAGGTAGTTGAGCTCCAGAAAAGATGGCAATAATTGAAATGCGAATAAACCAAAGACTTATAAATTAGAAATCCTACATTAATTGGCAAAATTAACCGGTGGCGGTATATCAATCCAGTGATTTGTGATCATTTGGTTAATATATAATTTACGTGATTGTCCCAGGACATATCTCACAAAAAACGTTATTCCCAGAACCCTCAAATGACTCAGAATCTCAATCGGAGCTGAATTAACAGTAATATTTCTCGTTATTCCGACCAATTTATTGTTGTGCAAGAAAATACTGCTTTTGTTTTATATACTAATTTGTAATGAGTTTTCCTGACTCTAAATTTCCAATCTGGACAATATCAGATTAGCCGTTTTCGCTAGCACCCCCTCTGTCGAAATGAGTAAAGTTGTATCGTCGGCGTAGTTTACACATTTTAAATTTTGGTTAATGTTGACCACGTCATTTACATATAGGTTAAAAGAGCAGAGGCCCTAATTTATGCTTCCCTGAGGAACCCCACAAAGTACAGGTTTTACAAAGAAAGAATTTCTATTTGGTAAACATATTGCGCTCGATGTTCTAAATATGACCTACAAATCTGTAATGGCATAAGTGTCAAGTTCTTTTAATCGAACATTTTATGATGAAGGCAATCAAAGGTTTTAATAAAAAAATACTTATAAAACCTCCTATAGATAAGAAAAAACAAACAAAAAGAAGGACCACAACGACGTCTCAAACACGGTCAAGCTGTGTCTTGAGACGTCGTTGTGTTTACCTTTTTTCTTTTTCTTTCGTTTTCTCTTGCCTCGGGGTTTTATATGTTGACCATTCACCAGCTAGCCAGCTACGCTATTACCCTTATTTCAGTACTTTAGTGAAATCCACAGATATGCTCCAAACCATTTTTTTTTCTTCAAAACTTTGCAGGATAATTTTATTGTGAACGATTAATGCAGCCTCACTTGAATAGCGTTTACTAAATCCAAACTGAATATCCCTCATCACATTGTATTTAATAGTAAAATTTGTCAAACAGATATGAATCACCTCTTTCATATGCTTTTGAAAATACAGGTAGTATTGATATGGGTCTTAGTTTCCCATTTTATTTTTATTTTCTTATGTGAATACAGAAACTTTAGCTATTTCCATGCGGTTGGGGATGTCTATGTTACCAAAGCCAGTTTTAATATATGGCTTAGTAATGGAGCTATCAAGTCTACAACATACTTAACTGATCTCATTGGACGCCGTCGGCGTCGCAGCTTCCGCTATTTTTCAATTGCAGAACAAGAACAATTGTCTCGGATTCGTTAACTGGTTGAAAAAATAAGGAGGCGATATTCCTTTCCTCACAAAAACGTAGAGGTAAAATTTCTATTATTGGAACTCGCTATACTCACAAAATTATTATTGAAAGCGCCAGGTAACGAACTACCTACCAGTTTTGTGCCATTACATTATATTTGCTCGATAAGGTGTCGTTGACGATTGCTGCCTAAAATTGAGTTTAACCTTTCCTGCACGATACCAACACGTCCGTTTGCAGATTTCAAAACATCCGAATAATTGCGGGCCCTGGCACGTAGATTTTTTTTTGTTAAATCATTTCGATGCTATTTAAATTTTTGCAAAACATCCTGGTTTCTAGTTTTTACAAACTTGTTGTACAATGTGTTTTTGTGTGAATTTTACGCCGAAAATCCGGCGTTATCTATGACTTTCAAATGCGCCTTGCTTTTATAAGGCATTTGAATGGGAAATGGGTTGTATATGTGTTAGGAAAATTATCAATAAAAGTGTTATATGCTGCATCGGCATCGTCCTTATTGAGCATCCCTGTCCAGGCGGCGTTCTTAACATCTGGTAGAGATGCATCCAACAGATTCAGAGTAATACATTGAAAAAATTCGGTATGTGTTTTACATTTGTTTTGGGATGTTTCTTTTTACACAAAGAAATATTTTACACTCTGAAATCCTCTTCAAATGTCCGTCGGATCCTGTAATGAATCGATGCGAGCGTGTTGTGAATGGGATACTTTAGTTTGAAAAATTAAAAACAAAGGACAGACAGCAACTATGGAGTGGTTGTCAGTCATTGGTGTTTTTATTCTTTCAAACTTAAGTATCTTGCAATAACGCCATATTGGGACGTAAGACTAAACGGACAGTAAACGGCGTTCTAAAGTAGCCAGATTGTGGTACGTTAATTTTTCTGCTGGAAGCGGAGTGTGCGTTCATTATGGCCCTTCACTGGCTACGCACCGCGTTTCTGTTTCAACAATATGCTTAGGGCCCCTTTTTTCCGTATATTGTCGCTCCTTCCGCATATCTGTCTTTAACTAAATTGTCAAAAATCTGCGAATATTCTCGCACCGCTTTGGTATTGCCTTCTGGGAATTTTCAGTATGGCGGCTCGCTGGCATCTTGGCTGTGCTACGTATACGTGGCTTGCATCGTATTCTGCTAGTGGTAATTCCTGATTGTTCTTGCCGAGAAACACGGAGGTGAGAAATGTGGCAGAAGGTGCGCACTCGGCAGCAGCACCACCACAACAGTAGCTGTTTGTGTGACGTCATTGCGAGGAAGTCTCCACCAATATCAAAGACCCACTTGGAGTCCGAGACGGTCGCTGAGCGGGTCGCGGCGCGCGTTATCAACATTTTCATATCAGCTCCTCCGAGGGGAGCGAAACACGACAACGCAGCAAAACTGAATCAGCGCGCACTGATGACGCGCCTCCCTCGGAGCTGTCTCTGCCACTCACTTCGTGGAGATTGTACCTCCAGCTAAAGTCCGTAGATAAGAGGTTCCTACAAGTAGCGACATTCTTTGAAGTGCCGAGTGCGTGACGGTGCAGGTTTGCAGGAACCGAATGGCGGCGCAAGAGTGGTTTGAATTGAATGCCGCCTATTTTGTTCCAGCGGAATGCGCTTTGCCATTTGTATTGGTTGTCGTTAGTTGTAAAGCAACGTTACTAGAACCACTCAGTTGGGAAACTCGCCATAGAGCCTGATCTAAAAAATGTGGCTCCGATCCGTACTTGAAACCGAGCTAATGGCGATCGCAACGCCGCCATTTCTCCCGCAGCGTCCACTCCGTGAACTGCACGGCTGCACGTCGAGTCGGGCAAGGGCCGGTGGCGCCATCTCGCAGTGCCATCTCGCAGTAGCTATGTAAAGCAACTTTCATGTTTCAACTCGTCTCTAAAGGGTGGCGCTGTTATCGTATTTAGCTCGGTCTCGGTGGACGCCAGCGGTCCAGAGAGTTTCTCAACTGAGGGTTTTAGGAACGTTGGTTGTAAAAGAAATATCAAGGGACTTTACCTCCAGCTACAAAAACGTTCGGTCTTCCTCATCATCGAGGATTTCGACTGACCGTGATTGCCTTCCGCATGGCGCGAAGGATCAGTCTTGTGATGAGGGAAATCAGTCGCCTCTGGAGAAACGGGCCTTGCTTCGGGGTTTGTGGACTTGATATACTCATTTTGCCAGCATCCTTCCGGGATAAACGAAATAAAGGAAAGCCTAAGGAGGCACTTGTCCCTTACGGTTCGCATAAGTACTTACGTAAATGCACGTGAAGCATTTGTGGCGCTCAAAGTTAACTCATACGTAGAGACCGTCATGATACCATACAGAGACGTAGATATAACGAGAAAAGCAAACAATATAAAATATTGTAAAATCAGGAATTATTGTATATTTTAATGTAAATATATACGCAAATATCCAACAATACCAAAAACAAAAACTTCATTAGTTTTTTGTTGTTTCGTATCTAGAATACTATGTGGTTTACGTTTTATTAAAATTTGATATCGCTGCCTACCTGTAGTGATCTGCATTCTTTTTTAAAAATATCGGAAATGATTGTGTATTTTTTTAATATCGGGTGTGTTTATAGTTCAGTTAGTTATATGATGCTGTAAACGCTGTTTTCCGTAATTAGTTGCGTAGTTCCGCGAAGGATAGGGTGCAAATTGGGACCATTGAGCGGTCTTACTGGGCTCCACATTTTGCCCGAATCTCCCGCTTGGGATCACGGGCATCGCGAACCCTTCTCAGCTTTCACACGGAACATTTACACCTTGGAGTCCCGGCTTGGCGACGAACCTCTAATCCGTTAACGCGACTCTGATGTGAGTTGTTACCATGAAGTGTATTCTCTCTCCGCCTTTCCAGCTATTTGAAGGTGCTTAACTCTACCGGCCTTCTATTTAAACTTTCTGCAACGAGGTCGTGACCGAGCGAAGACTCGAAGGTGGAGGAGTACCTTGACTTCCCACTGCGGGGATGGAGCGAGACGAATTGGTCACGAGGCGGTGTAAAATCACTTCATGTTCACGTTTTAACGAGTCATCGGTTTCTATACTTGGTCTTAATAGGGCCACTAACCGAAAGGGCTACAAGCTCGAGGCCCTCGCGTTTTCCCACGCCTGTGAAATCTACGTGTTTGTGGTCTTTGTGGATAGTCAGCGTCAGGGTGAGACGAGGCATGGCGCTTCCATATCTCATTACTTAACCTGGCGTCAGTGTCTGGCGCATTATAATTGGTGACCTTACCAGCTAGCGTGCGCGCCCTAAAGTCTCGATCGACAAACAAGGCGGGAGCCGAGGCCAATAATTGCGGGCCGACGTTCATTCCTCGCCGTTGTTCACTTCCTCGAGGAAAAAAGAAGAAAATACGCCGGCAGCGCAGGAAACTCCGGCGGATACGGAACATCGCAGCGGGCGGGCGTTCATCGGTTGGCGTTGTCGACCTTGGGGTCGCGCGCCCGCTGGCCGTCGGCGCCGATCGCTTCTAAACGGGCCCACTTCCTTGACGACGCTGGCCACGCTCGCCGGAGAGGACCGGTCACCGTCGCGCCCTCTTCGATGAGCGCGCCTCGCATTACGCCTGTCTCGCTGCATGGCAATGCAAGCCGCTGTTACGCCACGCGCTCGAACCGGCGTAAAAAACGGCCGGAAAACAAAGAAAAAAGCCGGGACCGTGAGCGAGAGGAGATTGAAAACGACTTGCAGATTCACCTGGCGTTAAAGCATCGATGGACATTTCATCGTTCTCGGGGAGGAAATAGGCGCAGTCTGGAGCCTTCCGTGTGAATAGTTTCTGCCAGCTACGTACCGCAATGAAGTGGTTAAGCGGTAATGCTAGGAACAGGTGCCGTACCGCTGGTAACGATGAGGTGCTATCTAACTAGAAAATCGTTACATGATTAGTTTATCGATGAGATTTTTCTGAAAGTTGGGGATTTTGAGGCGAAGGTTCAGAATTTTGCCAGACTGGGGCTCAACATTTCCCCGGCGTGCTTCACGTTGCATTACTTAGAAAGGAACAACAAAGTAACTAATAGGCAAAACCATCAATTCTTCAGCTTGAGTTGAACCCATTCGATATAATTAAATAAATATGAAAACATTTTACACAAGGATACTCCCATTTTAGACAAAACGCGCGGCCAGGTTGTACTTTTTTTGCTGTAAATATTTATTACAAAACTTGGATCAATCGAAAGTTACAAAGACGTAGGACAGATGGATGGCTGAAAACGCTTCATAATGCAACGAGCAATCGCGTGACGCGGGGCTTAGTCTTCGCACCCTGGATTCGCGCCTAGAAGGACGACCCCAGGCCCGACTGCTGATGCAAGAGCATACACTCGAAGCTCATACCAACTCTCACCGAATCCCCATGTAACATGATGTAACCTTTAAAAGTGGCTGGCTTGTCTTCTTTTTTTTTTCGTGTGTGTGTGTGTGTGGGGGGGGGTGGGGGGGGGGGGAGGGGAATTAAGGTTGATTCAAAGAAAGTGCTTGAAGTTTTGAAGTTCCATAGGAGATGGGTGGAATCTGCTGCGAGGGTCTTGGAGCAGTGGGGACAGGCTTTGGGCTTGGTACGGTTGGTTGAATTTGAAGACTGCTTGGTCTTGTTTTTATTCAAATATGATGACCAAGCAATTTCTAATTTTTGTATATTTTATATTTATTTTATATATAAAATTTATTAATAACTTTATATATAATTTATTATTAATATAGATTAAATGTTAATTTAATATAACTTAACATTTATATTATTTTTATTTTTTATTATTATTTTTAAATTAAATTAATTTAATTTTAATGAATTATTTCTAATTATTTATTCAATTAACTTTTTAAATTAAATTAAATTGAACTAAAATTAAATAAAAATTAAGTTATTTAAATATTAAATAAATTAATAATATTAAAATTATATTAATAATTTTAATATAATTTATTACTAAAATAGAATATACTAATAAATTTATAGGGTATTTTTTAAAACTGATATAAATATATTTTTGAAAAAACCATGAAAGCTAGGGTTAATGCGGTCAGCACAGATGAGTTATATAATTAGGGGTTGTAGTGAGGCTATTCATACAACGAGTCAGTTGGCTAATTAGCCATTTAAAATTTGTCGACGAGTCACTCGCTGTAGATTGATGCAAATTAGACAGTGCAGTACAACCTCTAGAAACCTGCTCGGCGTCATCGAACGCGCATCACGCAGTAGTGATACATGACCGCACGCCGGTACGATGCTCATTCAGATGGAAACGGGCAGGGGTGGGGATTGAATCCCCAACCAGACACACATCTGTCTAAAGTTTTTAGGGTCTTGTTTTTGTCCGCTTTCTTGGTTTTGAGAGCACTCTGTTCCCACAGTCTTCTGATGTGGACAGTGATAGCAGTGGACGTTTGAAATTCTTATGAGCACAGTGTGTCTCCTAGAGACACCCTTGGGGATAGGTTGCGTGTCTCGTGGAAGAAAGTCGAGGCAATTTTTTCTTTAAGTCTTGCTTGGCTTTTTTCAATGTGCTTTCGGTTCCGCACATCTGGACGCCATCGGTTAATTTGAGCTCCCTGGCGAGGAAGAGGCCATGTTGGCTAGGAGAGAAGGTGCCTTTACTATCTCGCTCGCAGGTGGACCGCATCATTACCAGGAATCCAGCGTGGCCGAGGATGTAGTGTGTGATGACCTGGGCGTTGAACAGCTCTCTAAGCTTCTTTGCCAAGAAAAGGATTCTCTTGACTGTAGGGCTGGTGGGGTCATATTTTCTGCATCGTCTTATGACATTCCAAGAGTCGGTATAGATGAGGATCTATTAGGTGGAAGATAGAAGAACGTGTTTACGGGCCCCAGGTAATGCCTGATGTTCGGCTTCCTCTGAAGTCTTGGATGATTTGCCTTCCTTGCATCAGGCACCCTTGTTATGAAGGTGCTAGGCATTAGTACCAATGCTGTCGCTGTTGGACGCATCCCTGTACGATAACGGTTTTGTCAGGAACTTCGCTTGAGTTACTCCACCATGCCAGTGTGCTTATAGCCTTCCTTCTCTCGGAGTGATCTGAACCCATGTTCTTAGGGATAGGGCAGCTTGAAACGACACCCGTCATTTCCCAAGGTAGGCCTAGTTTTTCGAAGATGTTTTCTCCCATGCAACGAATAGTATAGCTCTGTCTTCTTTGGACTGCCAAAAAGCAACGTGGTGAGTTTCTTCTTAAGTCTTTGCCGTGTCCTGCAGACTGGGGAGGGGAACGCATTTGTTTAGCTCCTCCAGTTTGTTATGTTTTGCAAGTCCAGCGATGCAGCGTCTTGCGTCGTTTTGGAATCCTTCGATCGTTTTCCAATGGCTTTTGCTGAGTTTGTAGTAGTTGACTCCCTATATGGCCTTAGACGTGAGCATAGTTTGGATTAGAATCTTTACGATGTTATCCGGTTCAACCCATCTTCTGCGTTATGCGTCGAATGAGTGGTGTCGATTGGGTGATCGATTCCATCGAGCATCTTGCATGGAAGGTGAAGATTTTGTGCGGCATGACTTTTTTGTTGGGTGCCCCATCGAAAGGTAGGTGTAGAGTCGGGCTTACTCTGCTGGCGAAGACCATGTACAGTCGGCACGGAATGAAATGCGAACAAGGAGCGCATGGTTTTCGACCCACGCTGAGTCCCCTAGAAACGCAACACCGAGGTTTGGATGCACTGAGCAAGAGTCTAACACATCGAAGGAGGAGCCATCTTCTTGCAGCTCCTATCTGGTTCAGGTGGTGCAGCATCTAGCGAAAACCATGCACCCACTGTTCGCGTTTCATTCCGTGCAGACTGTACAGTCGCCGCGGGAGTTAATAGCTCCACGCGAGCGCGCGTTTTTTTCCGAGGGGCGCTTGACTGGTGGCTTGCGATAGAACTCGAGATGACGTCAGGGCGAGTTCATGCGGAGTGGACGGGGGAAGCCGTCTCAATTCAAGGGAACCGTTGTTATCATCCGCATGCCCGCACGCCCGCACGCCTGAGTGTAGTTCGAATGAAAAGGGGAAATGATTCTGCAGAAGTCAAGATCGCCGAGCACGAATGAGATGGCTGTTTGGAAAGAGAGAAGGAAACACGACGTATTTTTATAACTTCTGCAGAATCATCTCCCATTTTCATTCGAACTACGCTCACCCGCAGTCGGAGTGATAGCAACGGTTTCCTTGAATTGAGCGGTTTCCCCGTCCACTCCTGCATGGACTCGCCCTAACGGCATCTGTAGTTTTATTGCAAGTCACTAGTCGAGCGTCCCACGGAAATAAACGCGCGCTCGCGTGGAGCTATTAACTCCCGCGGCGACTGTACATCGTTTTCTCTGGCAAGGGTATAAGTCCAGTGTCCTTGAGGAATTGCTCAAATGTATTAAGGCCTTGTCGAAGGGTCTTCCTTCATCCTTCTGGAGTAGTTCCGCAGGTGTGAGTTGCATCACGAGCCCTTAAGCGAAAGGGCTCCGCCTCCCGCACGCGTCAAGGAAAAGGACATCAAGTTTGACATATTTGCTCGGGTTCACAGCTGGTACCCAATCACGTCGTGTCGTTCCAAAATATCTCATACGTTTTCAAGTTGGCGGATTTGAATCCGGACCTCCTGTGTCCGCACTTTGACGAGGCTTGTTGTGGATTAGGTTCCGTGTAACCGAGGTTTCGATAGCACGCCAAGAGATTCCTGCCTGGTTTGAATGAATCCTCCGTCCATCGCTGGGGTTTTTTTCCTTTGTCGGTTTTCCCTTTGTCGGTTTTCCACGTGAGTCCTGAAACAAAAGGTTTCGTTTTACGTGCATGCATTACGGCCAAAGTTACGTTGGCAAAGCACTTCGCTGGACTGTGCAATGCTAATATTTTAATATGCGGCGGTTATTTTATCGATTATTTGGGTGCACAAATTGTGAGCCACGCTCGTTGCCACTGAACAACACGGGCCCGATATGTCTAATGAAATATTCAAGTTTTGTGAAGCCCAAATGAAAAACAGAGCAGTCCCGCGTTAATCCCCAGTCCAGTCCGAGCGACAGCTGCGACACTGCGAAGTCGTTGGGCATCGTTGTCGCGTTCACGCACCATGAGGTCTTGACGCGGCCAAGTCTCTTGGCTTCGTTCTCACGAGCACGCACCTCATTGTTCTCCATGCGACGAACGGCGAGACGGGTCAGCGTCACCGCCAGTGCGGCTTTCAGCGTCTCACAACAAGGGCGACACTATACACACGGCGACGCCGAGACGTACGCTGACGCTTTGCGCCGTACTCCCGGCGAGCTTCGGCGCATTTTCCGCTCGGGGTGGCTCAGGGATCCGCTCTACTCCGTTCACCCTTAATTAAAGGGGCATTCACACGAGAGAGAAATTTCGGGGATTTCTCCCCGGTGCCCGCGCATCACGAGACGAAAACGCGAGGCCTTTGCACATCGCAAAGCCTGACGTTTTCTTCACGGGATGCGCGTGCCATGGAGAAGTCCCCGGGATTTCTCCCTGGTGTGAATGCCCCTTAAGCTGAGACTAGACATTCCGCCTCCAGCGTGAGCTTTCTGTCCTCGCTAACAGAAGTGTGGACGCGCAGGCACGCGCAACCAGAGCACTGCAAAAGCCAGCGAGCTCGCGCTGAAAGCGGAGCTTCTATACTTCGTTTCACCTTGGGTCCAGACGCAGCCGATGCTACAAGCGCGAGCTCCGGGCTTCCAGCGTCCCTGTCAAGCACGCGCGCTCGTGCAGTACAGGCACTGTTCAGGGCCACACGCTCGTGCTTGTAGCATCGGCTGCGTCTGGACCCAAGCTGAAGCGAAGTATAGTAGTGTGCAGGCCGTCATCTAGGTGATATAGGACGGATAGATAAGGCTGAACCATTTGAATCGGAAGCGGTTTGCGCCGCCCGGCCGAAGCTTTTTATATTAACGATGAACTCCGATTAAATGCAGAATTGAATGACGAAGAATTTTCTATCGCGATGTCGCAGCAACGTTGGCCATTTAGCGTGCACTACACGAGACTCATACGCCCATCTTGGTTCCCAAATAACGTATATGAAGCGGATTGTCAAATCTGCGGCGTCGCTTCGTGGCACCGCGCCCGCTTCACACCCAGCGGACCCGAATCCCGAGAGCGGCAGGCGATCTTTTTCATCCAGTTGGCAATATCGCCGACGGACGCTCAACGCCCTATTACAATTACAACACCTACAACGACTACAGTGTGAAGCTGGGCTTCTTGGTAGTGGTTCACGATGAAATAAAAAGCGCACAAAAAAAACTGAGACAAAAAAGAGGACACGTTTGACAGACAGGCACTTACTCGCAGCTGGAAGTTTAATAGGACCTCAGAGAAAACGAAAAATAGCCCCTTGCGAGGCTGCACATGCGCCGTTCAATATCCCCCTCGCCCGGTGGGGCGCCGCGAAGCGGCGTTTACGGGTGGGCATGGATTAATATTTTAATAAGCCATCTGTATACTGTCGCCGTAAAAAACGGTGAGGGGGACCGGTTTGGTTACCACGCATTTTAGTGATACACTCGCTGTCCCCAACTGTGCCATTGTTCATTCTGTGGTGTGCATCAGCGGCGCTTTAAAGAATATTTACTGGTCTGTGCATGCACTACGTAATAGGGTGCTCCAACCTTGTGCTTCGTCTACAGAGCATTAAAGGGACACTGAAATGAATGGGCCTAAATCCCTGCTGCCGCCACGTTGATTCTCGGAAAAACTCGATAGCATTTCGCGCAGCGGTTATACATGGTGCTTTTTTTTTGTTTTTTTTATGTAACCGAGTTGTTTGAAAAACCCGTGAAAGCTACACTTATGCGTAGAGCCCTGCGCGGATAGCAGTTGGATTATCCGCATCTGATCCGCATCCGACTCTCAATCCGCGCATTCTTTTTGCATCATGAGATCAAGCAGGAATAAGATGAAAGATGTCCTGTTCCCGTCCTCGTCCTCGCTGTTTTATACTTTCAAGTTTGTATCCTATAAGCCGTCTGCTTACTTGTGTACAAATAACTTTTCGTGTCCGAATACGGTGAAAGTCGTTTTATCGTATTTTGTTCTATCGTATTTATAAAATAAGCTATCATCCTTCCAGAGACACGTCTCATCGATGGAAATATGATCGCAGTTATGGGATCGTATTGGGAGTCCGTGACACCAACACTCTGTCCAGAAGATGCGCTCAAAAGGAAGAACATTTTAAAGGAGTACTCCAGCGATTTTTATGGTCGCTGATTTGCCTCAAAATTGACTCAGCACACCGATAGACATGGCTGTACCAGTCTTTTTTGTATTGTGTGGAAAGAAAACAGTTTTGCAAAGTTATTGAATTTTCGAATTTCGTTCTCATCGTGTTTCTCAGACCGAGAACCCTTTCAGGCAACACTGGGATGTGACGTCAGGAATGGTACAAAGTGGACAGTAAACCACGTTCCCAACTAAAAAGCGCAACAAAAAAAAAAGCGCTCGACATACTCTGTTTTAGATTATCTGCGCGACCTGATAGTTTGTAACATTCGCGACGTCACACCACTAGAGAGCGCGTCGAAATTTGAATCTTGGTTTCGGCATCATGTTCATTTACGGTTTTCTGAATACCTATTTTAAATTGGAGACAATAAATGGCTTACCGTGAAGGTTGAAGTTTGCGTATTCAGATAATGCGATTTGTTTGGGTAGCTCAAAAATGGCCACAGAACCCAGTAATATTTATTTTCCTTTTTGCTTTTAACAACCTCTTCAAGCAGACGGATATTTTATGAATATAAGCATTAACAAAATACAGACTCATAACACTGTGCCATTCTATTTAGGCCAAACAATAAAATATTGAGAGAGGAAAGACGCTCACTCACCGCAGCAAAGTACTCGCTTATGTGTGGTAAGGCGCGAGTACACCGATGGGAAAATATCACAATATTCAATAATGGCGACACCTCCAATCGGTTTCAGTTTGAAGCACGAACCCTCAACAGCATGCTCGAAACCATATACTTAAAAACAACTCAACGCCAACTGTCGAGAAAAAAACGCACAGAAACGGAACGTTTTACTTGTGGAGGTTGCTGTGAAAAGGATCAGAACATCGTGAACGTGGACGGATTCCGTCTGGTTCGCCTCTGATAAATGAATATCCGCTAGTTCGAAGACTCTTTGCGTCGGCGCACTTGATGTCGGGGGGTGGCATGCACGAAGCGTGCTACCAGAAGGAGGTGCAGAAACTCGTACTGGCGCAGGTGGATCTTATTCCGTCTCCTCGATCTATACTTGTAGGCGAAGAAGCCACTTGCAGGCTTTTTCTACTTCATTGTGACTTGTACGTTTTGGGTTTTCTTTGGCCAAAAGAACGTTTTCCGCTCATTTCCTGTAAAACAAGAACGTTCTAAAGCGATCTTTGGTGAGAATCAAATATTTCTTGACGTAAAGAACAATGTTATCCCCGAATGGCACCTTTTATCTGAGAGAGTTGTTTGCTCCCGCAATGCATTCGGTGATGCACCTCAAAGTATATCTCACTTATTTACTCTGCACTGTGTCGTCACACACGTTTATCGGCCGCCTCGGCAAAAATGTAGATCCGGACCCGCGAATATCCGCATCCGATCCGCATCCGCAGCCCCAGGCATCGCATCCGATCCGCGATCCGCCAAATCTGATTTATTTTTATCCGCATCCGTCAGTTTACTGCGAATATCCGCTGATGATCCGCGGGTAAGCCGCGGATATGCAGGGATCTACAGTTATGCGCTTTTGTGCAGGTGAGTTATACGGCCAGTGGGACACAGTATAGGGAGCCAATCGTAACGATCAGTCGGTTAATTAAGTAAAATTTGTAATTAACAGCTGTAATTAGTGGAAACAAACATATGGTTCCAATTAGAAATTTGCTAAGCATCATCGAAAACCACTGAATCAACTATTTTTATAGAGATATAAGACAGGGGCAGCATTTTACGGCGTTCCGTAAAAGCGCTTCATTCGGACGCGTTTTATAGGTATCGGTTTGCTATCGGAGCGCATCTCTGCGCTCGGGGTCCTGCTCCCCAGGGGCTGAGACGCGTCGCACACGTGCGCCCTACCTGCCCCCATAGGGAGCCAAGCGGGTGGCTTCGCGCCGCCACCTGACTCCCTTCTCGGGAAGCGGCCGTTGCTTTTTTCGCTCGGACACGCAATCACGTGTTTTCATACTCCCAACTTTGGAACCTGCGTCTGCGCGGGGCTGCACATGCGCAGATGATGTTTTCCGAAATCGTGGATATCTCGTTTGAGTTTTATGTGGCGTATCTAATTGTGCTGCGAAAATGTTATCTATCGCTGATTTTGTAGCGAACTGGCTTCTACAGCCTGGGGATATTGAAACTGATCCCGGCCCGGACGCCCTAGTTCCTGAAGACAACTCCCGCTTTCTCAGATTCTCGCCTCGTTAAACAGCCTTTCTGGGGGTCAGACAGCAATTTTAAATTATGTAAAATCATTACGAGAGAAACAAAAAGAAACTGACGAGGTTCTTGGGGACTTGAGGACGCAAATGAACGCTATTGTTGACCGAGACGTCTCTGCCTAAACAGTGATAAAAGATGAAGTCGCTTCAATTTCCACAATGAATGCAAGAGCCAATGCAGATCATAAACGTGTAATGCAGAAATGCGAAAACCTAGAAAACCAATCTAGACGTAACAACCCTCTGTTTTTCAACCTCTCTGACGTTCGCGGTGAAACATGGGCAAAATCTGAGGACAGCGTGATTGCTGTGGGCGACGAAATGCTTGGCGTCGTTATTTCCCCTCCTGCAATCGAGCGTGCTCACAGGCTTGGTTCTTTTCGTGAAAATCGGCCGTCTTCGAGGCCCATTATTGTCAAATTAAACTCGTAAAAGAAAAAGAGATGATCCTGTCCAAGGCGTTTAAACTAAATGGAACTAGTTTTCGGTTAAGTGATGATTATTCAATCGATGTCCGTAACGCAAAAAAAAAAGAACTTGTCACGTTTGCAAAATCCAAGGGGCAAGAATTTAAGCTTCGGCATGACAAGTTGATAATGGGGAACCTAAAGTACATTTACGATAAGCAATCAAGCTCGGTGAGAGCACTGCCTGCATAGCAATCCCGCGGTCATCAACCGCATTCCTCCTCCCTCGAAGGCTGCTCTCGCCCCTACTCAAGATTAAATTGTTTCGTTGCCAACACCAGAAGGGTTTATTCAAACCAGGACGACCTTTTTTCGGCAGTCCAGTCATGCTCAGCCGGCATTATCGTTTTAACAGAAACTTGGCTCACTGCTTATCTCTTTAACTCGGAACTAACCATACACCCATCGCACTTTATCTTTTGTAATGAAGTTCAATAAAGCTTGGGTTTGGGCTAGTTGGTTTTTTCGTTATTTTTGTTTTCCGCTGCTAAGGTTTACAAACTTGGACAAAGAAGGACGACACTTACACGACACTAACTTGTGCGCCTTTCGTGTGCAAGTGTCGTCCTGCTTTGTCCAAGTTTGTAAACCTTAGCGGCGCAGAACAAAAATAATTTTCGTAATGACAAAGCAGGCTGAAAGGGAGGAGGTGCACTCGTAGCAGTCAAAAAGACTTACCGCATTGATAGTTCTGATACTGTTCCAACCTTTGAAGCCGTTTGGGTTGGAATAAAAATGCTTACCATGTTTATTATTGCAGTTGCTCGTTATAAGCCCCCAAGTGTTTTGGATTTCGCGCCGCTACTGCATGATTTTCTGGATTCGCTTATTCTTTTATAACCAAGTGATGTACTTATTATTTCTGGTGATTTTAACTACCCTGAAATTAAGTTGCCTATTTTTTCTGATAAAATACAATTTTTTAGCGGAGCAGAACCTTCCAAACAATATCGTGATTTTGTTGACGTTTGAGGTTATATCCTCTTTTTCACTGTCTCACATTGTTAACAAAGCAAGTCGTGGTGCAGCCATACTTGACCTTTTTCTTATTTCAAAACCCGGTACAGTTGCAAATAATGTGTATATGCAACCATATTAAGTGATCACATATCTATTAATGTTGAACGTTCCATTCCATCATGTGAGCAAAACCCTTCAGGCACAAGCAATTTTTTACTCACTCTAGGGCGAACATTGACGTTTTTAACGAACACGTATCGCTATTTTAAGCTTAGTTTTTAGAACAATTTGACTGTAGTTCTCTGAATGAAAACTGGATTTTGTTGAAGTGCGAATTGCTTGAGTTGCGTGACAAATTTCTTCCGAAACTAATCATTCACTCGTCGTTTTCGAACCCGTGGTTTTCAACACGTTTGAAAAGGTTGCTCAATAAAAAGAATATGCTTTTTCGTCCGCAAAGGCGTCTCAGTTTGCTGTTTCGTGGTTAAAGCTTCAATATAAGGAGTGTTATTCAACTTGCAAATATGACAAAAAAAGAAAAATAGTTTTTTTTTAATTATGATCTTTGTAATATAATAGACACCAAACCCCAAAACGTCTTGGTCCGCTATAAATGCAAAGCAGGTAAATGACTCGGTTAGCTTGCCGGGCGCCTTTTGAAAACGTGTACCGGCAGCCGTGACTTAGTGAGCTGTTTTGTACTTTCTTTGGTGAAGTTTTTACTGATTAACTATTTCCATTACCACTTCACTGTCCAGAATATCTCATAATCACCCAAATGGACCAGACCATTATAACAAATGACGAAATTTCAAACTTAATTTTTACCATCCAATTTACCATCTAACTCGGCTCCCGGTCCTGACCTCATATCCACAATGTTCCTTAAGATTACAAGTGACATATCTAGTGTGCTCTTATCTCGCATATTTCAAAAATCCCTTGATTCTGGTGTTGTTCCGGCTGACTGGAAATTTGCTGTGGCTGTCCCGATTTTTGAAGATGGTGCAAAAGAAGTTCCTACAAATTTCAGACCCAGATGTTTAACCTCTGTTATAAGTGAATTGATGGAACATGTCGTTTATTCCAATGTAATGAATTAGTTTTGTGTAAACAGTATATTCTTTACTAATCACTACAGTTTCCGGCGTCACACCTCTGTAAATCTCAACTTTTTTTTTAATTTTTAACAAACATTTACCATAATCTACATAAAAGATATGAAGCTCAGGCAAATCTTCATTGATTTTAAAAACGTTTTCGACAAAGTCCCACATTGCCGTCTTATCCAGAAACGAAAAGCACTCCAAGTCGAAACGTCCATTTTAAATTGAATTAAAACTTCCTTTCAAACCGAAAACCTAAAGTTGATATAGGCAACGTTTGCTCGTCACAGAAATTTGTTAAATCGGGAGTTCCGCGGGGAACCGTGCTGGGTCCGTTGTGGTTTTTAATTTACATAACTGGCCTGCCAGATCTTCTGGACTTCACTGTTTGATTATACGTGGAGGACTGCGTGATTTATTGAAAAATAAAGAGTGTGACGGACTGTACCCTTTTTGCAAAATGACTTGTCACATATTCAAGCATGGTGTCGAGAACGGAAAATGGAGATCAATGTTGACAAAACTAAATTTCTTCACTACAATAAAAAAATATATATTACTCAGATTGACTATTCACTTTCTACCATACCAACTGAAGCCGTAACATCCTATGAGTATCTTGGCATCAACTTAATTTTCAGGGGAGCCTCATATAAACTCTGTGTCTGCGAAAGCAAGCCGAGGTTTTATAGTTGATATAGTTGAAAGCAAGCCGAGGTTTTAGATTTTTAAAGCGCCATCTCCGTAATGCCATGCAAAAACCAAAACTCATCGCATATAATTCTCTCATTCATCCTCAACCCGAATATGCATCCATTGTCAGGAACCACCATCAATTGTATCTAAAATAAACAGTGGAAGCCGTACAGAACGGGCTACACGTTTCATTCTCCACAATTATCAGCCTACAAGTATTACCGCAATGAGAATTAATTTAAACCTCCCTCTTTTAAAGTAAAGGAGAAAGGTGTCACGTCTCACCCACCTGCGCGAAATGTATTGTAATTTTCTTTTAAAAAAGGGGGGACTACTGTTCACCGGCCACCATAGGCGTAGACTATGGGGGCAACGGGGCTCGTGCCCCCCTGGTGAGATCCAGGGGGGCAGAGCCCCTCCGGGCCCGGGCCTTGATCTTTTTTTTTTTTTTGCTTGTGTTTGTTGTTAGTTTGTCTTTGATAATTTGTATTTTGTCTTAAATGTATAATACTTCACCCATGTTTGTGCACCACACAATAGAACGCTAAGTTGTTTGTGGGCACTGGAAAATAAACCATTAATTATTATTATTATTATTATTATTATTTCCGAGACGCTGTTTACGTGCCATGTAACGAGCTTCTAGTAGTAGGATGTAAACAAAATAACGCCCACGTTGCCTTTATTGACAAAATACGTGGGAAATGGAATCCCAGCGTGCTTGCGTTAGCTTCAATCTCCAGTTCTGGCGAAAACATAACGCGCAGCACCCCCCCCCCCCCCCCCCGGGGAACTTCTCAGCCTGCCCCCCCGGGAAAATGGAAAGTCTACGCCGCTGCCGGCCACCCACATCTCCCTCCGAACCGACCATCCACTAAAAATTCAATTGACTACACCCAGGACTAATCTATTCAAATTTTTTTCCATTACAATTGGCTATTGCCGATTGGAACAACTTCCCGGAACCTATTGTGAGCATCCCCGAATCCAATAACTTCAAATCTGTTAAAATTCCTCGCTCGTCATCATCTGGCGTCCTTTTTGCATTGTTCTCAAACCGACACAAACATCCTAGTCTGTTTCTTTTCTTTCTTTTTTTTTGTTTGTTGGGTTACTTTGAGTGTTTACATTTGCCCCCTCCCCCTTTATGTAAAGCCCTCTTTGGGCATTTAAGGGTGAAATAAATTAAATGAAATTAAATTGTGTAGCCGCCGTGGGCTTAGTAGAGCACGGGGCATGGGGACGAGGCGGTAGAGAGAGCGGGGGGGGGGGGGGGAACCAGGACACAGGCAGCGGTAAAAAGGGTAGAAGGAGAGAGAAAAGGAAGCCAGGGAAAGGTGGAAAGCGCGAAAGCTCATTTTCCATGTTTCACATCATGATAATGCCAGATCTCAATTTTGCTGCAATGCAGCGACATCTGGTACAACTCTGCACCTTCCGATAAATTGCGCAATCAATCTGCGTATAACTTTATATTTGATGAAATTCGATCCTTTTAGGATGTCATTAATGTCGACCAAGAAGGGCAACGGTCCCAAGACCGAACCTTGAAGGACCCGGAGGTTAAGTTGACGTAATGATAAGAAACACCATTGACGATGACACATTGTTTTCTGTTATACATATAATTTTTTAGAGCCACCTATGAACACCTCTTGGTAGCCCCAGTGACGATAATGGGGTGTCAGTAGACCGTTTCCGCAGCCCGCTAAGCACCCGCATAGCGCTCCGTAATCCGCCAAAAGACCTTGACCTATGCAGACAAGGCTGGCGACGCGCATGCGCAGCCGCGGCGTTTCCTTTGTGAATACCGTAGTGGAGGAGCAAAACGATCTACTACAACTCCCTAATTTATGTATAAGAGCATGCGGAACTGCATCAAAGGCTCTCTGAAAATCCAAAAATACAGAATCTACCCTGAATCCTTCGTCGTACGAAGACAAAATATCGTAGGAGGTCTGACTTAGCTGTGTTACTCATAAAAAAAAACATATCTAAAACCGTGTTTGCTGAGGTGTGAAAATTTGTTAATTTCAAGATGTCTTATTTTACTGGAGTAAACAATATGTTCAATGGTTTTGCAGCATACGCTGGTGAGCTATATTGGCCTATAGATAGTAACGTTGTTTCAGCACCTTACTTATGAAACAGTGCAATTTTCACAAATTTCCATTCCCGGGGAAGCTTACTGTCTTCTAAAGATTTGTGGAAACAATATAACTAAAATCGGTGACAAAGCACGAGAACATTTCTTCAAGACATGGTTAGAAATGCCATCATGGCCCGCTCGCAGCCCCCAATTTAAGGCTCTGGAGCAAAGAACACACACCGTTTTCCGAACAACAATGCCAGATATAGGGACAGCAATGAACTCCGTTACAGATGGAAAAGCTCCGGTGCATGGCAGAGAAAAAGACAGACTGAGAATGTATGTTGAAACGCACTGCCTTGTGAATGTCGTCAGCGAAAGTCTTATGGCCATCCGAGGCGGGAGGGCCAACCTCATACTTTCTGACAGATTTAACAAACTTCCAAACTTATTTCGCGTTAGTCGCCAATTTTTCCTCGAGAGAAATAAAAAAAAATCGATCTGGTCTCCTTTATTTTTGTTTTAGGACATACCCAAACCCTCCCGAGCTAGCCGAGTAAGTCTTCATATTGCGTTTTACGGTATCGTTCGTAGAACCGACGATTCTTATTGATAAGAGAACGTACCTCTTTATTTACCCAAGGTTTACCTATTCTACACCTAGGAGTGATTATCTTTACTTATTATGACACCAAGGTTTTGCATAAGTGGGCTGTAACATTACAAGTATAAACGGAAAGCAATCAAAACTTCCCTGATTTTGTGTGTTGCATGTTGAGGGTTTGAGGGCTCTATGGTGCTGGTTTTACCATGACCACAATATACTACTTCCATAACTCCGTCACCGCGCGCGTTGCATCCTGGGAAACTGTGGGCCAGGAGCGGAGCGCGATTTGAGTTTTGTCTTCCCGCTGATTCCCGAAATGCATAACGGGGCATATACGCCGCGATGAGGCGCTTCAAATTTTAGAATAGGTCCATAGACCTTTGTTCTCAATTACCTGAGCACCCATTCTACAGTGTACTAGAATACTTGGGTAGTCTTGGGACCGGAGCGGCTCGGCAACGGGAGCTCGTGAGGGCGCGTGTATTGACAGTTCGTGGAGGCGCTGTAGTCGAGTTACCCGGAAAAAATCGCGCAGCCCGCCTTCTTTTTCTCTTTCACTGCGTACGTGTCGGTACTTGCCGATTTATATTAATCTGCTCACTCCAGAGTGCCTCGATGTCTGAGAGTTTGTCACCGGAGGCGTGGCAGAGTTCAGGCGTGCGTCAGACTCGGAAGATACGGCATGCCTTCTGAGTCACCAGAAAGCCGAAAAGAATCTCTAGCGGCAGCGAGAAATAGCCCTGATCGTTAAGCCCATGTCTGCAAATGGTTTTAATAAGCGCGTAAGAGTGAACGTGTACTTCTTTTTGTGGCTCGGTACCAGGTACACGTGTGCGCCGCGGCCAGACTTGTTTGCCGGCCAGGTTCAATTTCTTTGTTCTTCTGTGTTAGCAAACACCGGGCTGTGGGGACAATAAGCTCGATAAAGCTCCCTATATTTCGATCTCCTGCCCAACCGTTTTCATGTGTTCTTCACTTCGAGCGGTGCGCGTGTCGGGACCACGATTTTATGGGCTGCCACCTAGCATAACCTCAAACCAATGACCATACAGCGTACCCTCGACCTGGTGCATTTTGGATTGCCCGCTGACACAGGGTATGCAACCACCAAGGGTATGGGCGAAAAGGCTTAAAAACGGACGCCGTGCATGGGTTAGTTCGAGTGCTCCTTTTTATCGTGCTGCAATTTCCAAATCTACGGTTGTCTGGCTACCACTGCGTGGTCGTCGGATGGATAAATAATTTAAAAGCATAGAGCAATAGCGAGAGTGTGCCGCGGGCACAGGAAGCTTCAGCGCGAGTGTGGCTGGAGTGTTGTGGAAACCCGCATTTCCCAAGAATCCTTATTTATGAAGTCAGCCGATTCCGAGCTTGAATCGCGAGAGATTCGTATCAGACTCAACATCACGTTTAAGCTCACGACCACTTCGTCTACGACAAGAGGACCGATTTTAATTCCCGGAGCATGTTGTCCAATTAGGTTATGCAAGCCCCCGTGGTATGTCAAGGTATGAAAGAGATCTACGTACCACCACTCCAAGTGGAGCTATCAAATGCCGAGAGCTTACCTGCATAGACTGCATTAAACTACTCATATATAGACCTTTTTCTTTAACAGCGCCGCCTCTTGAAATTGCGGCGCCGACGACGCCAAATCTAGCGGCTTAGAAAAAATACCGGCTAGTTCTGGCAGCACCAGCTATCTGGGTAGGCAACGGTGTGGGTATGGGGGAACTTGGCTAGACTTGGCTATGGTCGCTGTGCTTGGCTGGAGAATTGTCGGTTGAATCCAACTGGCTATTCACAGGCCATCACCTTGCCTCCTCGAGAGAGAACGAGGACGATGACGGTGAGGTGTTTTGACTGGTTCCACAGCGAAGTATATGTAGGTAGTTTAATGCAGTCTTGCAGGTAAGCTCTCGGCATTTGATAGCTCCATCTTGAGTGGTGGCATGTAGACTTTCATACCTTTGACATACCACGGGGCTTGCAGTGATACAAAACCTGATAACAGCATTGGAGTAACTCTCGATGACTGAAAATGTGAGTACACGTGGTGTTTCAATCCACGCTCATCCAAAATGATGGTGGAAGAGTGCGGCTAGCGGAACGATCGACATAATCCGTACGCCAAGCGCCGAGGGCCGGGACACTGCCGTCCGAGCGGTCACACTCAGTCCGAGCAAAACAGAGTAGAGCGGCGCATTCGTTTCTTACATCACTTCTGCATGATCATGATCAAAACAACACGTGCACCTAATTTTCAGCCACAAAGAAGTTACTACGCTTCACTCTTACGCGCTTATTAAAACCATATGCGAACATAGACGCGCAGATCAGAACTGTTTCATCGCTACCACCGCCAGGGGATTCTTGCCTGGCTTCTGGTTGGCCAAGAGAGCATGTACCAAGCCCTCTTTCCGAGTCTGACGCCCGCCCTGGCTCTGCCCGCGCCTCCCATGCGGCCGAACTCTCAACGTTCCTTGGCACAGTGGAAGGACAGGCGGTCAGCACCATCGTTTCAGCAGAACAGTCCAGCCTCTGGAAGCTCAACACCCCAGCACATCGCCGGAGGTCTTGGAAACGTGGAGAATGAACAGCGGGGCAGACCATTTGGAGTCCAATTCCCGCCTCGCTGATGCCCCGGCGTTGGGCAAGCTGAGAACTGGCACATACGGCACGGCACGACCTGGATCTCGACCGCCATATTTGCCCCGATAGTGGCGTCTTCCCTATAGACCTTTTTCGCATAACCCTCAAACCAGCCAGTAACTGACGTACCCCTCGACCTGGTGCATTTTTGGATTGCCCGCTGACACAGGTGTATGCAACCGCCAAGGAGTATGGGCGAAAAGGCTTGAAAACGGGCGCCGTGCATGAGTTAGTTCCGAGTGCTCTTTTTTATCGTGGTGCAATTTCCGGTAAATCTACGGTTGTCTGGCTAACACTGCGTGGTCGTCGGATGGATAAATAATTTTAAGAAGCATAAGAACAATAGCAAGAAGTGTGCCATGAGCACAAGAAGCTTCAGCGCGAGTGTGGCTGCAATTTTATTGAGCTTCACATTTTCGCCAAGAATCCTTATTTATGAAGTCAGTCGATTGCGAGCTTGACTCGCGAGAGATCGTATCAGACTCAACTTCTCACGCTTGCTCACGACCACTTCGTCTATGACAAGAGGACCGATTTTAATTCCGGTGCAAGTGGTCCAATTGGTTATCACTGCAACCCCGGTGGTATGTCAAAGGTATGAAAAGTCTACATGACCACTCAAGATGGAGCTATCAAATGCCGAGAGCTTACCTATACATAGACTGCATTAAACTGCTGCTATATATGCTTCAGCCGTAGAAACTCAATCAAAACACCCCACCGTCTTCGTCCTCGTTCTCTCGAGGAGGCAAGGTGATGGCGTGAGTAGCCAGCTGGATTCAACCGGATAAGCTCCAGCCAAGTTATTGCAGCCGACCATAGCCAAGTTCAGCCAAGTTCCCCCATACCCACACCGTTGCCACCCAGATAGCTGTGCTGCCAGAACCAGCCGGTATTTCTTTTCTAAGCCGCCAGATCGGCGGCGTCGGCGCTCCGCACATTCTCAAGATGGCGGCGCCGTTAAAGAAAGCGGTCACTGAGCTCGCTGAGTCGCGAATACTTCGCTGTGGAAACTCCAGTCGAAACACCTCACCGTCATCGTCCTCGTTCTCTCGAGGAGGCAAGGTGATGGCACTGCGAATAGCCAGCTGGATTCAACCGGACAACCTCCGGCCAAGTTAATCGCAGCCTGACCATAGCCAGTGTCTCAGCCAAGTTCCCCCATACCCGGCCAACCGTTGCCTACCCGCGATAGCTGTGCTGCCAGAATCCAGCTTCGGTATTTCTTTCTAAGCCGCCGGGCGGCGTCGTCGAGCGCCGCCGTTCTCCAAGATGGCGGCGCCGCCAAAGAAAAGGTCTATAGTCCCGTGTGTTCGATCGTAATATGCTTTGAATCTGTGTGTTCTGATTTTGCGGATGGTGAACGCGTAAGGTAGCACCGAAATGCCGTCGGCGAAACGGCGACAGAACTCTTGCTGCTGCACCTGGTTGCAAAACGGGCCTACATCCGAGTGAAAGGAGTGAAAACGGCGTCCCTTTTCGGCGTTCCAAAGGACAGAGCCACAAGAGATCTTTGGGAGAAGAATCTGCAACGATCGGACAAGCGTCTTGAAGAAACAAGCGCTGTCTGCGAGCTGCACTTCGAGCCTCGCTTCATCCTTCGAGACTACGTCCACATAATCGGCGGAAAGGAAGTGAGGATCCCTTGTGGACACCCCGCGCTTACGCCAGACGCGGTGCCGACTCTGCTGCCAAGTGTACCCCAGGACCTGAGTGGCGACCGTCCCGCAGGACGAGAGGAAAGGAAGCGGAAGGCAAGTCCACCAGAGCTCATCGTTGCAAAGCGGTCGGGGCTCGCTCGGGAAACTGACCCGTTGTCACCAGTGGTGAACAGCGAAGCTCCTGCCGCGATCCCACAAGGCATCGATCGCGACGCATTAGGCTCCCTGAATGTGCTAACTCCCTACTGGGCTGTTCACAAGTTCAGCAACTTCGACGATGTTGCTTATTTGGAGACTGCCCTTGAGCCGAAGTCTAACAAGATCAGCATCGAAAGGGCGGTGTTCTTTTGTCTCGACAACTTACCTGATGTGGTATGCCAAGTATACCTCAAGACGACTACGTGGTATGCCAAGCACACCTCAAGACGACTACGTCACTATTCTACGTATCATTATCATCACGCGGTTTCTGAATCATGCGAAGAAAGGCAAACTTTTAACGATGAATTTCGCGAACCTTGTTGCCTTTTCGCGAATTGTCGAAATTGTGTTAGCCTTTAATAATGACTCCCTTTAAAACTGCAATTGCAACATGGCCAATTAAACCGTTAATGAACAAGTTAACTAACGGATTTTGGTTAATTATTAAACATTGCAACGGTTATTCGCCCATTTATTGTCCACCGAGCCCTACAGATATAACGAAAGACGGCATCCACATATCTGCCACATCCTTTTTTTGTAAAATATGTAAAGTTCTGTAAAGAATAAAACAAAAACACCCTGTATGTCTGCGTGAACCAGATACGACCCCTGTGGAACCATGGGTCTTTCACTTCGAATACCCAGCTCAGGCGAGACTTACCTGGCTGTCAGAAAGCAGCTGTCGGTTAGATGTATTGTTATGAGCGTGTGGGTTTCAGATGGTTTACCCTCAAGAGGACAATGCGCTGCACATTGTAACCATGTATGCGCTGCACATTGTAACCATGTATTTCAATGCCGTGCTGTAAACTATTACAACTTTTACCTTGCCTGATTTACGTGTGCTGTTGTTTCCTGCTCTAAATGATGTGAAATAGTTGCTTGTTTTCTTCTTTGAATCTTATAAAGCATTACTTGTTCAGCCCACGTTGTCTCAGTTTTTGGACTTGAGTTCAATGTTAAAACGCGTGATAAAAATTGTCACGGCTTATAAGCCATTTCTTACAAGTGAACGTCGGGTGGTCCTCGGATGGTCGTGGCAGCCATGAAGAAATATAAGATTCTCATCTCTTTGCGACCGTCGCTTGGGTGGTTTGTCGCATAAATGAACACAAGAATGAGTGACAAGTGAAGCGAGCTGATTAAGGTCAAGAAAAAGAAGACGGGCAGAAAAGAAGACAGAGAAGTTAACCTGGGGTATTAAAAACATACTAAAACAATCTCGGACTTTAGTATGTGCCGTTTCGTTCCATTATAAAATAAGATAGGAAAAAAAACTGCTTCCGAGTTTTAGATATCTCTTTCAAATATCTAATGTTCGGCCTTTGCGACCAAGGAAATGGGCATTTCATTTAAAATGCTCACCATCCGACAAACCGAAAGTCGCAGCTAATTCTACGCTGAAACAACTTGCAATCCGCTTCTTTAAAGTCGCAATTGTTTTTATGTGAAGGAAGAGTAATGTAGCTTGTACCGTCCAATACATTGAAGCATCATGTTGCTAACGATCGTGCCGCAGCGTAATTGATGCCGCGGTACGACCGCTGGCAGGTCGTAGCTGTATCAGAAATCCTATGTGCACTCCACCAAAGCGGCACCAAAGATTCATATTTTCGCGCGTGCAGCCGCGCATGCGCACACCTTCTGGATAACGCGCCGGTGTCGACACCTGTCGCGATCAATACCACGCGCTTCAGGCGAGCCGCTCCGGTCCCAACACTACCCAAGTATTCTAGTACACTGTACCCATACTGCAAAGCGAGCCACGGTGCACGTGTTGGCGCTTGCAACAGTAACCCTTTTAGGGGACTATTCCAATAGAATAACTTTTTTAACCAGTTGTCTCATTTATATGAAATTTGCAGGGCATATTCGTAGCTGCAAAAGAAGATGCCACGCAGAATTTCAAGTTTATGACTTAATATTTTCCAAAGTTACAAGAATGTACATCAAATTAATCACTACAGGGAAAGTATAGGTTTATATCGGAAATAAAAATAACCAGTTCTTGTTTTTCGCATTGAGAACAAGCCTAACACTTGTGTCACGCGGCTATGGAAAAAAAAGATAACGCAATTTTATGAAAAAATAAAAATGTTGCAAAAAACTTTTCTGCGTGAATTAGGTTGAAGAAAGCAGAATTACTCCTAAGACTTCTGCGTGCGCAGCAACGACGAGGACGAAGGGAGGACACAAACGAGACGCAACTTCCAACTGATTCTTATTGAAACGTGACTGCGGTATTTGTAGTCAACCCTCGTCACGAAACACAATAACCATCACAGAGCATGCGCAGAGTACAGCATTATCTCGCTCTCATGAAAGCAAGCTCCTTTTCAGATAGAGCTATCGAAGGCATAGCGACATACGTATCGCCAATCAGTGCGTTCAGCTTCTACAATTTCACGTGTTATCGTAGTCTTGCTTCTTTTTCCAATTGTAACGCATCTATCAAACAGTGGGGCACAGCCGCAAGCCCTGCAACGTATGTCAAGAAAACTATGGTTGTGTTTTTGCACGTTGTTACATGGTGTTCGCGAAGCAACCCTCTAACAACACAAGTTTTCTGAAGTGACCAACCGACTGCAGAATAGATGGATGAATACGGCTGAGCCCTTTGGATCGGGCGGTAGCTTACGCCACCTAGCCAATTTGTCTTACCATTTAAGCTTAGAATATTTAAATGTGAAAACTATATACACTCCACACTGAACAGAAAGTGAGGCTATAAAACCCCTTGCCATCAGTTAATAAGAAAATACCTAGTTTTCTCGTGCTTTCTGCCACCATTCACTTAATCTTTGCTTGGTAATCTCTACTGTCTTGTAATCCACTTTTCCTTCGCTGTCTCTAAAACCCAATGACTTTATTAAATCTATGTTGTCTTCGGTAGGCATAGGGTGAAGCCCTTTACAGTAGAGTATCAAGTGCTCAGCCGTCTCGTCCACCTCTCCACAAGCAGCGCACACTGTATCCATTTCCTGGTACTTCGCTCTGTATGTTCTGGTTCGCAAAACACCTGTCCTTGCCTCAAACAACAATGAGCTTCCCTAGAATTATCATAAATGCTTTCTTTGGCAATAACTGTTTTGTTTAATCTATAGCTTTCCAGAGCCCTCTTTGTCTGCATTCCTCTAGCCACCGATCTCTTTCTGTGGCCTTAACTTTCTTCTTAACGGAGACCTGCTCTTCCGTAACCCCACTATAGCCTAAAACTTTCCTCTTAATTTCCTAGTGCGCTGTCTCCACTTTGTGTCTATACTCCTCATGTATAAAAAGCTAAAAACCTTTCGTGCCCATTGCTCCCCATCCATTTGCCTCAACCGATCCTCAAATTCTATCTTGCTCGCAGCTTCCCTGCCCTCAAATGACGCCCATCCCATGTCTCCTTGCACTCCCTGGTTTGGCGTTTTGCAATGTGCCCCCAAAGCCAGCCTACCTACTCCGCGCTGTTTTATTTCTAGTCTTGCATGCACTTCGGATTTCATGCATAGCACTGCGTTTCAAAAGTTAAAGCTAGGCACCATGACCCTTTAGCATTGCCGCGCCATCTAGCGGCGCCGATTTCCAGACTCATGCGAACTCGCTGGGAGTGGTCGCGTGCGCCGCTCCGGCGGGGCCGCGGCCGCCATTGCTGATGACAGTACGGTCGCAGAGGTCAGCACTCTGCAGAGCCACCGCCTTTCAGAGCTTTGTCGAAGCAAGACTGAAAGGCATAATCCCCTACCATTCTCGCCGTTCACCGCGACCAAGAAGCTTCTGACTCAGTGGCGGTCGTGCGAGTATACTTGGCCGAACACTCATAGCGACGTACGCCTTGAAGCCATGAAGCCATATCGCCCGCGGCCCCTTTTACCGCTCATTCACACTGGAAGCGTATTTCCGCGTTCGCAAAGCGGATGGCATGCCCGGTTGTGTAAAGGTTCAGTACAAGTTCACGCCTGTTTGATGTCATGAAATGCGCGTGAAATTGTGACTCGGATCTTTATGCAACCCGCGTCTCGCAACCGCTTTGCGGCGCGGGATCCGCTTCAGTGTGAAATGAGCGGTAAGTCAGGATATGCGCGCGTGCACAAGGATTCATTGTGATCTGCTCGCGCAGTAAAAATAACCCATCTTGGCTACGCGCACGTCAGCTCTCCCCGCGGATTACTTTCTTTCGGGTGTGGCGTGTGGCAAATCTGAAATTCGGGTATCAGACTTCTTCCAGGTGTACCATTCTCCTCTCCTTCCCAAGTGATCCGTTGTTGAGCAACCAGCAACTCGCTACAAAACGTCAGGGGGAAAACATCACGAAAGATACGCGGCCACTAGGCTGAAGCGGTTCAGACAGACTGGCTACCTCTCCGAACATTGCTGGTAGCCACCACTTCTCGATACAGCAATGTTGTTCCAAACTTCACACTGCAAACAGCTTAATTTTTCGCGAGGACTCCATTTTTCGAGAATTTCGGAAGCCTAAAGAATATCGCAAAGAATCCAGATAAAAAAAAAATGCACCTATGGCAAGGAACATTAGGCGTACCCCTCCAAACTGCGAAATATCGTGTCCGTCAAATATTCCCTAACCCACACTTCGTAAAATTTCCGGAGTATCGAAGCCGCGAAAATAGAGTTAACAGTATTTGCTTTCAACTTAGCCGAAAGGCGCAAGAGAGAGAGCGTCGTGTCGAAGACCGCCATACTGCCGCCAAAGCAAACGTTCCTTATACTGAGCTGCCGAAGGCGATAGTGGACGCTGGTAATCGTCGATAAACGCATGCCGAAGAAAGACTTCCATCGCCGATGTGGACAGCGTCGTCAACAAAAATGCGACGGCCCAGCGCCCCAGTCGCGATGCAAGGGCGAAGCTAACGAAAAAGAGTCTCCGTCTCGGTGCAGAAGGTACTTCACCCGTAAATCCTCAGTCACAAATCCTTGAACTACGCATTCGGTCCTGGTCCACGATAACCAATCAGGATCCGGCGGT
>JAZHYW010018756.1:0-25392 GCA_037355805.1 Ixodes ricinus | reverse complement strand
GCAACTACGTTCAGTTACGTATTATATACAAACGACATTTCCGCCAGTAGAAAGACCCTTTCAATAGCGAATCCTGCGAAATTTCCCTAAAGTTCAAAGAAGTTTGACTTATGGACAGTGTTGCCCGGCTGCTACAAATATTTCGAGTGTGGAAACAAATAATTTAGAAGAGTACTTTGTTTTATTTTTTCATAAATTGCCAACCAATGTTTACGCCATATAAAAGCGAACATATGCACTTTTCACGCTCGATTAGTTAATAATATGAACCAGTGTGCGGCTTAATGAGACCCAACCCATATTGCACTTTTCCTCCGCCAAATAAGTCAACTAGTTTGTTTTTAATTTTCGCAGGATTTGCACGAAAGTCGTAGGTCGGTCGAACCTTTGATCGAGCGCAAAGTTAAAAGTACAAAAACGTCGAGACTTAGTCGAACTCCAATTTTCATGGGCAGGTTCGCGACATCCCTAGTTTTGACTGCGTTGGGAGTGGCAGGAGTTGTTGTCGATGGTGATGTAATATTTTGTTCGAATTCAGCTGGCATTGTTTTTTTAATTTTCGAACATGTTCTCTTCAGGTAACACTCTCGAGGATTTATTTTATATTTATATTCCCCTCTTGCGGTTCATTTTATTATATCAATTTAGAGAGACGCGCGGTTACGGCCCGCATTTTGCTACACAAGCGCCACACAACAAGGGCTGAGTGAAAAGAAGCCGAAGCTGATCCTGATCATGCTGCAATCGGACAAATGGCAACGGAGCAGACCGATAACGCACAAATCATACGCATTTCTCAGTGGATAAGCATATCCATACCGGAATGCGTGACAAGCCCGATTATTCGTTACTTGCTCGAGATATTCGTGGTTTGCGCGAATATTTGCCATTTTCCCCCGAAATCTTCGGCTATGGCCGATACTGCGGAGACTTCGACGTATGCGATTGTACGAATCGAGATGAGTCTCGAATAAGGAAGCTATTCGATTCGTATTCGAAATTTCGAAAATTCTTACACCCCTAATTTTTATTCACCTTACTTGTCCGCTGTATGTTGATCCCATTGTCAAGGATACAAACTGCTTATGATTCACTCAAGTTACACCTCAACATATTGTCATCCACGCATGAGTTTATGTTAAATCAACGTGGCTGGATGTCGGCGGACTAATCAATTATCAATGTTTGCATCATGCTAATGTTGGATGACTTTGTTTATTTAGCTTTGTTGTTTCTTGTATTTTTAGGTTTTACTCTATGTATACTTGGTACACCCCACTGAAAACCAGAAGTTGTTTGTGGGCACAAAAAAAACAATTTTATTATTACTATTATCATGACTGGAGGCTGCATACACTTTTTAAGAAATGTCACCACAGCGCTGTGCACTGCACCGCAATGCACTCACTGCGGTAATCACTCATCCTGTTTCTGTAAAGTTCTTGAGTGAAGTTGGCAGGGTGGTGGTTTCCCTGGTCAGTCTCCAGGGTCAAAAAGTCATTACATTCCCTTTCGCCACTGAGATCGCACTGGCCACTTGGACATGCACCTTAATCGCTTCGATGTAGAGTTCATCACGTGGCGGTAGCATGCCGAGCGATCTGTTGTCAAAATGCTTGCGGCGCACTGCACTACTTCTCCTGCAGAGCACATTGAGATTAAATAGCAGCGATCAATAGAGAAAACCAGTGGACGAAGATGCAGAAAACTTTCCTGTAGCGGCCGATTGTTCAGCATAGCATGAGCCTTAACATCGTCAGGGGTCCCGGTACCGGTGATCCATCATATGCTCCAAAGTTATGTAACTGTTCGAGTCTTGCTTTTCAGCGTGTGGTAGCCTTCAGCAGTTGGTAGTGATTGGCTCTTCAAGCGCAGGGAAAGTATAGCCGCAAAAGCTCAAAAAAAGGGTCGAAAAGTGGCGATTCTCGGACGCCTGTTATTATTACTGCAAGTCACTGAGATTCCGGCCGATAAAGTAATGTCCAATAATGAATCACGGTCAAGAGGCTGACACGAACCGCGCCCTGGGTTGCTGTTATTGACTGATCTTACGTGAATGCGACAACAGTGCATGAATCAGATTTGATGACAATGTTTAGGCAAGAGAGCCAATGAGGTACGTGTGCGCGATTAACCCCTCTCCGATGGAATACGCTTCGTGCATCTGCGGGTCTACCTGCCACATTTTCTGAGCCCAGTACAGCGTCCGTCCGTCTGTACGTGTCTTTGTTCGCAGAACTCAAGCAGAGAGGAGCGTACCGGCTCCACCGTGACTGCGCTGCGGCTGGGCGATCCCCGGTGCTGCTGGTGCCTGCCTCCTGGTCTGCGGGCTGCTGCTCATGATGGCGCTCCCGCCGACGCCGTCGAGTGGCATGGACGGGGCCCGGGCTGGCGCCCATCCCGCTGAACATGTTCGATGCAGCAGAACGCGACCAACCCGACGACCACGCGTACTATGCCCGAGATTCCGCAGCGCTGGGTGGTACACGGCATGGAGATTTGCCAGAAGATCTCCATCGTGCGGGAGATCGAGTGAGATGCCTGGCAACGTGCACAAAGGTATGACCACACTGCACCAAACTCGTTTGTCGGGAAGAGTGACCGACTGGCCGGCGTTGATTCACGTCTCACTCATATTAAAGCACTTTAGTGCAGGTGTGTTAACAGCGCCCAAAGCTCGGAACCAATGAAGGGAGGCCGCGCTGCAGAACCAGGGTAGGGGCGTTGCCGTGGAAATGGAGGGGGGGGCGTACCGCAGCCGTGAGTGTCCCGATGTGCAAGCGCGCGGTGAGGGCGCTGTGGGGCACAGGCGGCCATCCGTTGGCTGACAGAGCTTCGGCAGTCGCCGCAGTAGAGTTGCTTTATTCGGCGTGAGATATGTGTATTCTTCGTTGGTTTTGTCTGTCGGTTGTGAGCAGGAATAAGTTCCATCCTATCTCACCCTTGTGAAAGAGCGCGACCGCACGAATGGCATGAAGCTCATATGTTCAAATACATGCGCCGTTTGCGGGCGGTCAGTTGCTGCCAGTCTCGCTTCTTTAAATATTTTTCCTGTTGAGAGAATAATTGTCTATTTCATCTTACATACCAGCATTAAAAAGCGAAGTTTAAGTATGATTTGTTTTCGCACCTCTACACTTTAGTTTCAAAGCTTTCTTTAATTTTTTTATCGGCGGCTTTACACTCTGCAGACCTCTAGATACCTACTTTTTCGTTCTGGTGTCTTACTACATCTTTTTGTGCAAGCATAAAATAATGAAGCCGAGCTTTTTTTACTTCTTCTGCTAGCCAAAGCTTATAGACTAGGAAATGTAGCGAATTGATTTAATCTCAGGGGCATGCATTATATAAAAAATAAACACCAACACTGGCAAGATAAACGGAGCAACCTCCAACTCCTGTGTTTATTGAAGAACATATCTACATTGAGAGGTATTTTTTTCCTTCAAGATGTCACACAGGTCACCCATTGTTCTTATACTTTTTTTGCTGCATGAGCTATTGTTTTCCTTCAGAAAAAAATGCAACCTCATACGCAGTAGATTTTCTATTTTCTTAGAATCAGAGGATATGTTCACCGCGAAAACAGAAGCGTCGTTTGGCGTGCGTCCGAAACAAGGTGTTCTCTTTGCAGTGTTGCACACCGGCACTAAACACACCACGTTGCGCGGCATGAAACACCACTCGCCCCGTCTTTTTCTTGGCAGTGTCTGACATCGTTGAGAATCCCTTCTCTTCAGCACAGCTTGCAGCCACGCAATATTGTATCGCTTCACACAGTATGAAAAACAAGAAGAGATAGATGCAGACTCAGAGAGCGCCAAGGCAGCCGTGCTAAACGCTGTGCGATCGCCTCTGGCTGTCCCGCTGCAGTGTTGTGGCATTGCCGTAAAAAGTAACGAAGTACGTTATTCGTTATTTACGCAAAGTAGGGAACCCGCTACCGACCCAAGTTACCTCAAAGTAGAAGGAACGCGTTGCCGTTATCGATAAAAAGTAATGCGCGCTTCTTTGCGTTACTTTATACTTATAAACTGACGAAAGCACCGTTTTCTTGCGTTTTTGGCGACAGCCTTTTTTATTACTGGGACAAAGAGTGTCAGGGTTGGGTTTTTTAAAGTCAAGACATCTAAGGCTATGAAAGACAGGAAACAGTTTTTGAGTAATGTGCAACTAATGCAATATTTAATGACTTGGTGCCTATACTGGTTTCAGGCTTAAGTCCAGACAGAGCCGAAATAACCAGCTACTGGGATCAATTAGGATGCGTCAAAGCGTGACTGACTGG
Source organism: Ixodes ricinus (assembly GCA_037355805.1). Taxonomy (NCBI): domain Eukaryota; kingdom Metazoa; phylum Arthropoda; class Arachnida; order Ixodida; family Ixodidae; genus Ixodes; species Ixodes ricinus. The sequence continues at coordinate 21,104 of JAZHYW010018756.1, read as the reverse complement.
GCCTTTTTCATTTACGATTGTTTTCCGATAATAAAACACGTAGAGAAACAGGGCGGACACGACGGTGGTGCCCTTCTGACGCAGTGTGACGAGTCCCTTGAGGCTCAAGCCTCGTCTCCGTCTCGACTTAAGTTGAAATATGTACAGAAACAGGAACAACTTTAAGTGTTCTTCTTTCCGGTTTGGAAAGGTATAACGGAGTAGCCATCAACTACGTTATCCGTTACTGAAATAATTACGGCAAGCACGTTACCCGTTACTGTCTTTGAAGAATATAACGAGAACGTTACGTTACTACTGAAAAGTAACTGGCGTCACTGTTAACAACGTTAGTGGTAACGCGTTATTTTTTTATTAACGTACTAACGTACTAGTTAGAATCCCAAATGACTAACGAGTAGTAATGTCGTTAATATTTTACGATATCTCCTATCAAATACTTTACATGTTACTCGTTAGTTTTGATTAATAGTAGCCGCATGACTGTTTGAAAACAGAAGTAATGTTTACTCTGTAGCACTACGGAGAAGTGGCAAAGAAACCCCAACAAAGCTATCTAAAAGGCGGCATTTCAGAACTTCGCCAGGCATGCTCGACGTTCCCATGCCCAGGAGCCCGAGACTTATCGCTGCTCAAAGACCCCTAAGCGTCCTTGGTGCAGTCTTTGAGAGATCAGGCTGCTGCTGCGTCGCCGTCCCGAGCAGCCGTCTCGCGTCGGAAAGGGACATCCGTTCGAGCAACAGTCTACCGCCGCTCCGAAGATTGTGCCTCAGCGTTCATTGCCTACTCCAGCTGGTCATCCTGTTCCAACCCCATGACAAATAAATTCTTGTTTTGTGAACAAAAACGATAACCTTAACTTTGGAAGTGTTAACGTTCCCGCACTTCAACCGAAACCAGTGGCAAGGTTATCGCAGCATTGAACGGCGACCGTCACCAGAAGACGTCCCCACCTTCAGAATCCCTACTACCATTGTACAAGAGTGCGGCCTCGCTGAAGAACGACTCCAGTTCAGAAGGTCACCACCACTTAATCTTCTAATAATTCTTTCTCCATAGCGCCTCAAAGATAAGATGAAAGACAACGTCACCACCACGGACAGCACTTCCTTTGTATCGCAGTTCGTCAGACATAAATACCCTACACTGTTAGAAAAAAAAAACGTAAAATTACAGGGAGCACCAGCGGGGCGCATAGCCACTCGCCCGAGCCGTCGTTGCCGTTTTGCTGCGTAAAGCGCGAAAACACATGTACGACGAAACCGATCCGATCCGACGTGCGGACCTGCCGGAACGACCTGTGGGGAGAGGGTTTTCGTAGCACCGGAGAGCGTTGAGAAAGCCCTCATACTCCGACCGTCGGCGTATTGCGCGGTCGGACGTCAGGCTCGGACGGTTTCGTCGTACATGTGTCAGCGCCGACACCCACCACCGCACCCGGCCGAACAGACATACACGGCGCGCTGCGCAAGCGCAGTCAATGCAGCCCTTTTATTCGGAGAGGCGGAAGATCACGTGAACTTCTTTCCCGCGCTCCCGTGGGACGCTGTCCGCGTGAAGGCATCCCTGGCGCATGCGCAGTGAGCGAGACCAGGCAGATCCCGCGCAATTCGGCGACTCTGCGGACGTGCTTTTGGTTCGCCGCACGCAAACCTGGAGATTTCACGGTAAGTGCATTACATCCACTTCCTTGAACTGTTTAATGAATACCTGTCGCACCACTGTTTTCTTAGATGAGTCGCGCAGTTGTCTGGATTCACTATTCTATTATGCATTGCTCGCCACAAGCGTGTGCAGACGGTGTGCGCCTCGCGCTGGAGGTGCGTAGCGTTTAGGGTAACGTGGTCTTTTCCTTGTGCTTTTGAGTGTTTCCTATGCCCGGAGGAACTCTAGCATTATCATGAGACGTAGTGTTTCGGTGTTCTACGTTTTTCTTGCTCCCTTCTGCTCGTTCGACACCACGTGCTGTTCAGGTGCAATTTGTTTCGAAACATGCAAAGAGACACAGTGCAATGAGGTTAAATCTGCGTTAGACCGCGTCAAGTGCTCACAATATACTATATACGTTTGTCCGAAGTTGAAAAATTTGTGCCAAAATTATTTTTCTTTTGTTTGTGCCGAGCCGACATTCAGCTTCCGTGCACTCTCATATTGTTACGGTAGACTTGTGCGAATTTAGGAAACTTTAAATTGATCGATTCGACCTTCGTGTCTAACACTGCCAGTACTCGGGTGCTTTGCAATACGCCTCAAAGTCCGCGGTCTTTTTTCGTTGAGTTCCGTTGAGTTTAGTTTTCACCACTCGTTGGTGCGCTGCTGTGTAGCGACGGCGCCGGACTCTACGTATTGAGTCATGACTGAAACAAGTTAGCGAAAGCGGCCGAATTTTATGAAGAAATCGCAAACGAAAATTGGACATCAACTAACTTCCTTTTTTCTTTGGGGGGAATTTGTGTTTTTGGTTTTTGGACGGGAGCGCTCGTTTCGAGATAACCAAGGAAACCCGGAGGGGACGGAGCGATGTCGCAACGTTACTTCGGGAGTTCCGTCCGTTCCGTCCCTCTCCGGGTTTTCTACGCTATGGCGCAGCGCCGCAGCCGCCGAGGCTGGTTGGGTGTTTGCGCGGTATTTGATCGGCTTTGCACGAAGACTGCGATTATCGACGATCGTTGTCGTGTATGTGGTGAACGGAGCACTGCGGAGACCGAAAATTATGTGAGCTGTTCGCTGTGTTGTGACACTCGGGCAAAGCAAGATCGCGGTGAGTTTGCTCGTGTACGTCGGCCGATGCTCGTGTCGGTGCACATCTCAACTAAACATCGAGCGCCGATTGCGGCTGACTCCATGCATGTAAGAACGAATTAATCTAACAGGAACTTCATGAATAAGAACGAGACAAGCGTGTGGCTGTAGAAGGATGTCGTGACCGGTGGCATACGTACACTGGTTTCCGCACGTTGCTTATGTTTACTTTATTTGTTGTAATCACAGTCTTTGTACCGGTGCGCGAAGGCCTCGGTTGCTTCGAAAACCAACGCTGATACAGCCAGTCTCTTTTATCCGATGATTCTGTCAAGTCCTAAACACGGCGTGATATCATATATATATATATATATATATAAATAAATAAATATATAAGTGAAAAGAAAAGAATGCGCGTTTGGTGGTGTTTGCGTTCATTTTACTGCGGAGGACGTTGCCTTTTCCGCGGGATCAGTTTCCTCGTGTGACTTGTCTACCAAAATTTGCGTGCAACAATTCTTACACCCTCCGATTTCCGTTCTATATTCGGTTTCTTTTCTTGCAAATGTGTTTCAGCCTTAACGATTCGCCGCGGCGCAGCTCTGTGTTCAGAGAAGAAGCATGTCTCAGCGCAGCAGGGTGCACGAAGCGCGTCGTGCGTTTAGAAAAAAAAAAATGAAATCGGGCAATTAATGATTTCATAACTGCACCGTAATGAGTGGCTGCCAGTAGTGGGAAAAAAAGAAAAGTTGCCTCACAGTTGGAGTTAAGTCATCTGTCTTATTGTAGTATTTGCAGTAGAAAGGAGAACAAACTAGATGCCTGGGCCGGCTTGCTATAGAGGCAGCGTCTCAGTTGAGACTGCTCAAAGAAAGCGCTGCCAAGCCTCGGGCGCGCGAACGTCTGAGACTCGGTTTAAGCTCGAGCACTAGCCTTGACAGCGCTTTCTTTGAGCAGTCTCAACGGAGGTTCTGCTTTGTGCAAGCCGGCCCACATCTCTAGAAAACCAATTTGCTGCCGCAAAAGGTGGTAAAAAAAATATGGCAAATAGCTGTGCAATTGCGGGGCGTTAACGTGAAACGTTTTCGCGGTAGAATGCATCGCAAACAAAAAACATCAAGTAGCAAAAAAAAAAAAAAACGAAAATTAATTCAAGTGCGAAAGGCTAGGGAAAGGAAGGTGGGAAAGGAGGAAGCAGATGGATAGCTGGCAAGGAGAGGAGGAAACTCCCTTTCCTTGCCAGCGTTGTTTCCTTCCTCCTTCCCACGTTCCTTTCCCTCGTCCTTGGTAGCAGTTTGAATCGAATAGCGCTGCGTCGTCCTGGCTTTCACTCACTGCTCAAGCTATGAATGACAAAGCGCTATACCATTCGAGCCTAGTTCTGTTCACCTGACCTCTCAAGCCAGATGCACAGAAACGAAAACGTAGCCGAACGTTTCACGTGAAAATTACTGGGGCCATTCATGTCACTGCCCAGTGTTAGCACGCTAGACTGTAGCTCCTCATGCCTCAGGGGCAACCTAAAAGCACACGGAAAAATAGTTTTGTATGTTAAAGGGCCTCTGACACGCCAAAAAATTTCAAAGTGCCCGCCAGTGCCCTGTGACGTAACAGTGTACCGCAAGGTGTCTGGGCGGTCTGAAGGGACGCATCGACCTACGTCACTAAATTGTATTTGCGGGAAGTCACGTGAGTGTCACTCCTCGTGCTCCCCACAACCGTGTCTAAGACTTTTTTTTTGGTCTTCTCCACGAGCGATTGTAGAAAACGAAGTTTCAGTTCCACTAGCTTTTTATCACTGCGCCATTGGTGAGTTTGCGTGCTGTAAAAGATGAGGACGAAGAGTCACTAGATCGACGTGATGGAGGTCAATGATGAAAGCGTTGCGAGTACAAGCCAGTGTTTGAGTGCATGCCATCAGTCCGATAGTACAGAGCCATACTGAGCACAAAACAAGCTATCGAGTTTTGAAAAAAAAAAAATTAGAACGCTTGCAGAAATTAGGATGTGTAGCATACGACACGCCCGATCGCATTGCTGAAGGTTCAGACACAGAGGTCGTCGAATCATCGGATACTCTCCAGGCTGAAGACGTTTGCTGTCTAGAGAATACAACCTGGTGAGTGTACTAAGTACAAGTAAACGTCGAGCATAAAGTATGTGTTTTGTCTAGAACATGAGCAGAACTTGTTTACTAGGTTCACTGACTCCTCTTCTTCTACTGTTACAGCAACATTAGGCGATGAAAAGCAAATAAAAGAAACCTTGTATGCTTGGATTGCTTGCGGAGGTGCGGAGAATAACAAAATATAAAAAGATATTACACGCGGTCGCGGTAAGCACGAGGAGTGATACAACTCACGTGACTTCCGGTGATGCCTCCCTTCTGACCGCCCCGACTCTTGCGGTACACTGTTACGTCACAGGGCATTGGCGGGCACTTTGAATTGGCTTTGTATTTCTATATTTTATAAAAAAGACTACGCAACTCTAAAGTGAAACAATTCTTTGGTGATATCCTGATACACCATTTTAACGCCTAGCATGAAAAAAACAATTTTCTTGGGCGTGTCAGAGGCCCTTTAAGACTGGATGACAAGGCAACACGCACACTGCAGGTGGAGACAGGCAGGTGCAAGTGTTCTATCTTCCTGGAGAAAGTAGAAGCATATTGCCTTCAGATTAACACAGGACATTGAGGATGGCTGCGTTTGTACTTTAGTTTAATCACGATGTTAGTTTTGAAACTTGATGAAAGCTCACATTAAGTGCTTTATAATCCTTACTGTGTACATTTCTAGATAGGTGTATGTTTATGTTGTGTGTCATTATCTTCACAAGCACAATTGATTTAATGTTCATTAACTTCAGTTGTGGCAGGAATAAAAAATTTGGGGTCAAGGAATTGCTTAGAATATCAGCTAATGTTTCAGGTACCTTTAATAAAAATGCAATGAACATGTGTTAAAGTACAAAATCATGGAGAGAAAAATTGGAACCTTGCAGCAGTTTGCAAAGTTTTTCCTGGGATGTATGCTTGAAAATCTTTTTGCACAAATGTACCTTTTAGAAAGGCAGGATATGTTCAGTTCTTTACAAGAGTCACTCCTAAAACAAACATGCACTATTATGCTCATAAAAAGGTGCTTTGAACGACGGATATGGTTGCTACTTTCACCATACAGTGGTCCTTGCATATTTCTTTCCTTTAATATATTGTTTTTTGCAAAAAGGTATTTTGATTACTAAGATTTTGGATATGAGTAGTCAGTGATAACATGAATTTTTTAAGGCTTACAGGCGTCTGTCTGGACGGAAAATTGAGCCTGCCCAAAGATGTCCTCCTCCTCGTGACATTCCTACGTTCAAGCCCCAAAAATGATGCTGTGCTTGAGTGGAGCCTCAAATTCAACAAGGCCGAGGCGGAGTTCAAATGATCAAAACGCAGCAGCTGTCTGCCTCCTCCCATTGCTTGCGTCCTACTTTCAAGAAAACCTCGGAGGGCTCTTCCAGTTATATCAGGTAGGAGCATTCATAATAACCAGGCTATTTGTTTCCAAAGACACATCCTCATGACCTTGTTGAAAAGAACTTCCTGGAAGTCTCACACAGGCAGTCAACATTCCACTGAGAAAAACTATGCATCTTGGAATACTAAAATTTTCTTCATTTTTGAAATTTTCATTTTTATCAGTCTTCCTGTATACCGTAACATACCGGTCATGCACCTATGTCCGAATAAGCGCCTACCCAGTACTTTTTAAGCATTGGAGAAATGCCTTGTACTCTTTCTGCAGTTTCGCTTTCTGAACGATCCCCCACTTTTTCAGAATTGTCTGCAAAATCTGGGTGAATGCTTTCTTGGTATCTGACAACAATCCTGATAATGAGCACGTAAAAAGTGAAATTACTATTGCTCCACGAGGAGCCAAACCTTCCTTAATCTTTTCCTGGCTGAGGTGGCTCACTTTAATATACTTCACATTAGAGTGCAATGGGAAGATATGCAACTCTAGGCTGGGTCATCTTATAGTATGTTGTTCTACATAAATATTTCACTAAACCAAAGGGGAGGGGCGGTGAGGACCCACTCTTGCACCCCTTACAGCTGCCCCTGCTTCTAATGGGTTCACATGATGTTTTGCATTTTTGGGATCGAGTGTTAGAGTTAACACAAAGATTATGTTGGAGAAGTAACTAGTGACAAACGTTTGTACTTCCACTTGGACTCCTAAGTTAGGATCATTTTTTTTATATTAGCAACTTCCTTGTCCTGCAGCTGCAATGAGGCTTTGTGACAGATATCAGCAGAGATACATTGATGCTTAATTAACACTGTTTTTTAGTTGTTATTGAGCGTTAGGACAACAAATGTTTGTTATTAAAAATGTCCTTATTAATGAGAAAATAACAGGAACGGCATTCTTTAGTTTCAGCAGACGCTATTTCCTGTAGGTGTATGAAGGGTTAAAGGAAATAAGGGTGAGATGAAAATAAAGTGGGTGAGACTAACCTCTTTCACATAAGTGAGGAGGGAATGGAGAAAGCCTTCGGCATTCCCGACTGTAATAAAATCAGCAGAACCCATCCTTTGGGAATGATTATCTACGTTAATACGAATAGCATCAAACGGTGCGGAGTTATGCGTTCGTCAGGTGGCCGGCACACTCTAGATACGCCAGCCCACTCTTGAGGCGATTCTAAATTTGTTGACACTTTCACAGCCCTGCGCACGATCTCCGCAGCCCAGCACGTGCGTTTGTGTCACTTAGGAAGGCGAGCAAAGCACGCGCCATACGCACAAACACTCAAAATGGTACCGACCAGACTTTCTGGCGTCTCAGCTAGTCTCAACCAACGGTACTCTAAACGGTTGTTTATATCTTTACCATAGGACGCGCTTTACAGCGCTGTCACAGCTACCGGTGCGCGCGCGTTCCATGCACGAGGGCTCATTCCGCTCTCGTGAGGGCTGAGCACGGCCGTTACATCACCCTCTCCCGAGCGCGGGAGAGGGTGAGCCAGCGGCCGTGCTCAGCCTCACGAGAGCGGAATGAGCCCTCGTGCATGGAACGCGCGCACCGGTAGCTGTGACAGCGCTGTAAAGCGCGTCCTATGGTAAAGATATAAACAACCGTTTAGAGTGCGTTGAATGACTGCCTTCATAGCTCTGTGGTTAGCGCGTCTGCCTGCTGATCAAAGGGTCAACGGTTCGAATCCCAGCCGGCGCCGGTCTTTTTTATTTATTTATCGACCCGCGGCGTAAGAGGTTAGATAGCCAGATAGATAGATAGATAGATACATAGACGAAAAGTGCGTGAAGTATCCAAAGAATGCTATTCGCATTAATAATGGGGGTTGTGTGGATATTTATACAGCGTGTAGTTGGTCAACCATTAAAGTTGCGACGAGTCACTCGCTGTTACCTGTGGGATTAACCGACTCTTTAAATGTTTGGGATTGACCCGCTTGGGGTTGCTAGACTCGCATGTGCGGGCAGTACCATGGAGTGCGCTTCGGAGACTGTGACCACGCAGTGAGTGCACTGAGCTCTTGCCTTTTCCTGTGTATGGTGGTTCTTATGCACCATGTTATTCTTTGTGGGGGTTATATTTCGCACTTTCCTTGGAAAACATAGTGGTGTGGGTCCGTTGTATCCTTAGGGCGAAGCTCTTCCCACCTGGTATGATTACCATCTGGGAGTGGGACTAAGTCTTCTTTGAGGTTGGGCCGTGAGGTATTGTTCAGCAGCCTGTCGTTCGGCTTCCTGGGAGAAGAGGGGATCCTTTGTGTCTTCTTCAATGGAGGCGGCGCTGTGGTCGCCAAGGACGGGAAGAATAAGGAGAAGACAGGAACTCGGATGCGGCGGCATATGCTGTTTCATTTCCTTGGGAATGGTTTGGTGTACCAGGAACCTATGGATTTAAAGTTTTGTCCTTCATGCCGGAGTACTTTGAATGTGCTTACATTCGTCGTGTGTATCTGGGAGCTTGCAGCCCAGTTGTTTACGGAGCTTCTGGGTGTATTTTCTTTCTTCACCATGGTCGCATTGAAATTTGGCTTGGAGTTTTCAGTCCTTGTTTCTCCTGTAACATTGTTGGGCTGGCAGTCTGATAGCCCACAATTTGAGGAGATAAGGGTCGGGGTCTGGGACGTCTTGTTTGACTTGGTACTTTTGAGTGGATGTGGCTTTCATTATTCGCTCACCTAGAGCACTTTTCAGGTGCTAGGTTGATGAACCTGACCTGTCATTTAGTGTTGGGGTGTGTTTCTGTCATTAATTCTGTTTCGATGGGTACGTGCTTGCTCTCCAAGGCGTCTGAGCAGTTCCCCATCGGGCTTGGATGTTGTGTATGGCCCACGTCAAGTCTGTTGTGGTGTCGTTCTCAGTTCGACGTTTGCCGATGCGAATGGCAGTCTGTTTTCCTTTGAGAAGTCATAGATTGGCATGCTTTGTGTGTGTTAAGACGTTGCATTCCCTGTCATTGTCTCGCTTGTATCCCCATATTCGTGCCTCTGCATTAAAGTCGCCGGCCACGATAAGTTCTTCGGGCATCATTCTTTGCGATCCAACTTACGTCGTCTTGCTCGTGTCACACAGTTCTACATTCTCTGGGAATAAATAAAGACCCATAGATGTATGGTACTTTCACTAGCATTTTGTGCATTTCTCAATTAACCACACATGTTTTCTGACTTTTTTAGGTGACAACAGAAATCACAAAAAAGTTTCGTAACAGTCTGCCTGCTTCTCCTGTAATTGTTGCAGTGGGTGAGTTTCACGTGTCTTTTCGTTGCATGCATTGTATTTTGAAGGTGCTTCCTTTTTTGATTTGTGTTAGAATTCTGGAACAACAATCAATAGACCATTTTATCGTGGGTAATGCCATATTGAGAGCGAGTGAGAAGAGGGGTCAGTGCAGATGACTCCTAGTGCCTCGATTTTAGCTCCGAGTGTGTAACTACAGAGGCTGTAATACTGTAGTGTTGTAACCAGAGGCTGGAATACTGCAGTGGTCTAACTCATAGGGTGATGTGCCGATTCGACGAGAGCTAGATGGACGAGCACATCGTTTGGTTCCGGCAGCCTTGTCAAACACCAATGTAAAGCCCATATCCTGGTATTAGTATCATACTTTGACGATCAATGTTTGGTGAGCCAGTCAAGAAAATCTAAAGTTTTTATTTTTGTTTTGTGAGTGCAGGTGCCACAGAACGGCATACAGCCCAAACAGTAGGTGCCTGTGAGGCATGTGATTGTTTGGGCCTGTATTCTGTGTCTTGCCAAACCGCAACAGCCAAATTTTCTGCTCGTAGAATGTGTGGTCACATGCAGTCTCCGGTAATTTGATCTCTAGCAAAAGCAATTTTAACGAAACGACGACTGGCATTGCACGTGGGCATCAGACTTCCACGCTACTAATTCTGTTCACAAACTCAACAAAAAGTGTTATATTCTGCTTACTCATACACAATTTTCTTGTTTCGTTCAAGCTTTCAGGCACTTTGCATAACTTAATGTCATAACTGCGTGTGGTTGCTCAAGACTATTTAGTGCAACTGCAAGAGGCGACCCTTATTTAGCTTGGCAGATAAGTGTTGCCTTATCTGTGGTTGTGACGCATATCAGTGTTGAGATATGCGTCACAATCCTATATCAGTTTGCCTACCTAGTCAGTGTTTTCTGCTGGTAATACCTCTATAGAATTTTCCAGATGTGAATATGACGATGGCATTTTTTCGTCATTTGAATGAGTGAGCTCTAAAAGCCCTATTTCAAGAAAAACCAGCGTAGTGGTGTCGGTCACGTGACTTTTCTGGTCATTTGACCAGATAGGCCGATACATCTGACACTAGCACATTTTCTCCGCATTAATTACATGAATCCCTTGTTTCTTTCCTAGGCCGCTCACTTTACGGATGCAGTTGCCAGCTGTTCGTGGACCATGAGGTGATGGTGGAAGATGCAGACTTTCTGCACCAAGCTGTGGAGCTTTTTTACGCCCTTTATTAATGTTTGAAACATCCAGTATGCCAAAGGTGCAGGAACCACACATAAGTTCATTCAGAGGTATGGTTTATTTCCTTCATAATTTCGAGCCTCATGAGAGGCATTAAAGGGTGACTTTGCTGTATTTTGGCTGAGAAAACAACGCAGTTCTTTTTATAATCATCTAGGAAGGCTACAACTGAAACCTTTCGTATTAAATTTGACCTCCAAAGTTTGACAAGCGCTAATCTACTAATTTTAGCGAGCGATGTGCAGAGCTAGCCAACAGTGCACTTCCTTCAGATGTGACGTCATGTTGATGTCTGTTTTATACACCGGCTTTTTTCTCTTTCAACGCCAACACATGTCCAATCGGTTTAGACAACACTACCTAGAGTTGACCCAGTGAGTGGGGTGAATTATGTAAATTACGTAAAGTATGTGACCAAGAATATCTTAATATGAACTTTTTGTGTTTTATCATTCAAAACTTGTGTCTTCTGAGAATTTGCCACCACCAAGTTAATGCTATGAAACATTCTTTGCTCACAACCTAAGTCCTAGGAGTCATCCGACTGCATGTCAATTGCACCCAGTGTGGACAGTTTCGTATATTGGCCTTAATTAAATTAGCAACATTAAAGGACAACGAACATGCGCAGAGGAGGAAACCACCCAACGGTTTTGGTTTTCACTGCAAAAAGAAGAAAAATCACTTCTCTCCCTGAAGGTTATCTTCCAGGCCAACTTCCTTCGTGAGAGGAGGAAAACACAGCAAAAATCGCGCTCGGCGTCCATTTAACGCTACCTAAACCGACTATTCCGTGCCTGCATCACTTCCGATTCCGGAGGCCCACGAAACAAAAAACGCAGATATTTAGTTTCGATTTCTCCAGATTATTTGCAGGCACGATTATATGCGTCAAAGAATTCTATAAAAGATTGAGGAACATGCTCCGTTCCCTAGCAGGCAAAACAAATCATTTTTGAACTTTTTGTATAATTGTATTCATTGCCCCTCAAACTTAATATGTTAAGTTTTGGGATAGTATGAATGGTCTGTTGGGTCGTATCGGATCATAGCAACAGAAGTCGGGATCAAAGATACGAACAACCAAACCTGGGCATGTCCCCAGCGCTGACTTCTCACACACACCAAATCATGAATGCGTTCCAAAACACTGGCAACGTTGGCTCAGGCATCAGTCAAAGTTAATTCATCTAAACTCAGCTGGTCGAGTGTGCATGCTATGTCATAGCTCGACTCAGTGCGCTATGATGGCATCAATGTAACTGTTGCCTATGACAGCGATCCTGCCTCAATGGCCTGATTACTTTGATCTTCATAAATCGAGTGTCCTTGGCACAAAGTGCGGTTGTCATTGTTCGTCGTTTGTAGTAGTGACTGAATGTTTAAAAGGTGACATAGGTTTAGTTGAATCATATTTTCGAGAAATTCAGCTCACTGTTAACGTTTTTATTGCTTCAAAGTGAATTAGAAATTACTGAGCTTTTTCAGGTCCGAGAGCTCATAAATTTTTGAATTTGTCATGCGTAATAGGCTCGGAGGTTCAATTATCGTATATATTATCAGTGATTCAGAAGTTCGACGATAATCAAGTTGCTCAATATAATAAGTTTGGAAGTTCGAACACTTTGAAGATTTTGATTTGATAGCATTGGCTTCGGAAAATAATTATAATAATAATAATAGCTTTATTTACCTGTATAAGGATGTTGTGGGCCGAGGAAAAAAGCTGTCCAAGCCGCTTGACTGGTCCTCCAGCCCCCTCAGGTACATACAGTGGCAAGAAAGACATTTAAAACAACACAAGAAATTATATATTAATGCAAGTAATTTCATCATAAAAATGAACAACAGACAACTATAAGCAATACAACAAACAAGAATAACACTTGCCTATAAAAGAAATCGCGAGGTTGAACACAAGAAAGGGAAAACTATCCAAAAATGTTCTACAATGTTTACTTTAATATATATATATATATTTATATATATATATATATATATCATATATATATATACATATATATATATATATATATATATATATATATATATATATATATATATATATATATATATATATATATATGTATATATATATATATATGTATATATATGTATCTCGAAGCTTTTCGTGGAGTTTTGTTACAATGGAAAGGTGCAGCTCAGACCGAAACGTCGACCTATATGTAATAAAACTCCACGAAAAGCTTCGAGGTACGTTTACTTTCCTATGCCCTTTTCAGCCGTCCTACGCAACAATATTTCTCTCTCTCTCTCTCTCTCTCTCTCTCTCTCTATATATATATATATATATATATATATATATATATATATATATATATATACATTCATACATATATACACACATATACACACACGTATACACACACGTACACATACATATATATATGTGCGTGTTTTTATGCTTAGTACATTGTGCGAAGTTCCACTGAATCTGCAAGTGTACAGATCAAAATGAACGTGTTCATGGTTGTTGAATAGGGATGGTAAAAAATAACGGCGAAATTTTTATCCGGGTTTAGTCGAGTTGTAAGGACTGCCAGCTCTCTCTTTGTGTCTTGTAGGGTAACTAGAGGCTTTTATTTGCATTCGAGACCGATTACGTATATTACTTATATTTCTTTGTGTTTATAATTTATAACGAGCACTCAAACGATGTCTGTATAGGTTGTGTGCCCTGACGACACGAGAATGACGAAACGAAATTGAACGTGGTGTTCCATAAGGGCGTTAGCATATGTGGCGAACATAAAAGTATAAAGAAGCAACTTAACTTATGTGGGAAGTGATGTATCGTATACGTCCGATTATGCCAGTAATTTGAGCTATTTTTGTGTGGGAAGTAGTTTACATGAGCGTCCCAAAGCATGTCGGTGGAAAATATGACACCGAGGCACTGAAATTATCTACGTCTACTATACGACGTGAATTAACGAAGATCTGGATGTGTAGGAACGAGCTTGTTTATGGGTCTGAATATAACCGCCTTCGTTTTTCTTTCATTCAATTGCATAGAATTAGCTTTGCGGACCAGTTCTCAAGTGTTTTCATTGTATTAATACAGCGATCTATAAGTTCATGAATGTCATGGCCAGAGAAAAATATGCTATTGTCATCCGAATATACTATAAATTTGGCTGTGAGGCTAATATTTAGAACATCGTTAAGATAAACGTTGAGGAGTAGTGGCCCTAATTAGCTCCCTGTGGCACACCACAAAGATCTGTTGCGCCTTTGAGCGCATATAGTTAATCTGGACAACCTGTTTTCGATTAGATAAATAAGATTTTAGAAGCAATAAAACTCGCCCTCAGATACTGTAGTTATTAAGTTTTTACAGCAAAATGCCACGATTTACTAAATCAAAGCCTTAGAAAAATTCACGAAATACTCTAAGAGCGACGGCTTTGTTTTCCAAATTGTGTGAGTATGTATTCTTTTGTTCAAGTAATGCTAGTTCACTTGATTCACGTTTTTACTCAAGCCAAATTGGTGTGGCGTCAACAAGTTATACTTCTCAATAAATCTCGGAAATCTCGAATGCAGAAGTTTTTCAAAAACCTCTGAAAAAAACTGGCAGGATCAGAAATTGGCCTATAAAGTCCTAGATCATTTCTACCTCCCTTTTGTGAAGTACCGTAATCTTTGCTTCTTGCACTTTTAATGGCAAGACAGCTGTCTCTAAACATCTGTTAAATATATCAGTGCGAATAGGCGCCAATTATATCAAGTACATGCTTTACAGCCCTTATCTGGAGACCATCAATAGCACAGCTACTGCTATTGCTGTATTTAGACTTTGGATTACTGATATCACCTCAGGCGTGGTGTCCGGTTTTAGAAACATTGATATTTCATTCCTAATGATTACATATTCGAGAGGAGCCAACGAGTTACCACGTGTAGTCAGGTTTGTGAAGAAATCATTAATAGCGTCAGCCATAATTGAACTCAAGACAATTCCCCTTCCATTCACTCGTAGTTTCGACACAGGTGCATGTGGAGAACCACGATGCAATAGTTTGTTTAGTCTGGACCATAACACGTCATGGCGATTGTCTATATCGCATAACGGAGAGGAGCGGTATTCTGTCCAGTGCCGATCGCAGCTTCTTTGTCAATTTGCTTCGGTACTGTAACGGAGAGGAGTGGTATTCTGTCCGTGCCGATCGCAGCTTCTTTGTCAATTTGTTTCGGTACTGTTTAAAGTCTTCAAATCATCAGGTGCGCGAGTATTCAGGAAGCATCTGTGTTGTTTGTCTCTAATTTTCATTTCTTTACGCAGCTCCGGCGTAATCCATGGCTTCCTTGTTTTTCATACTGTGTTTATGTTGTTTAATAGAGTGAGTGGTCGGTATATAGCTTTTTTAAATGTCAAGAAACTTATCATAAGCATCATTCCCTCACTGAATGTATCTGTTCTGTTCCAATTTTCCCGCAGCAATGCAACGCGGAAAGAATTAGGGCTTTCTTCGCAGTTGATTGGTATATAATTCTAGGGCCTCTATTAGCCACCAGTTTAGGTTCTTTCCACACAAATGAACACAAGGAGATGGTCACTAACGCTGCAGGTAATAACTTCAGCCTTAGCGTACGACTGCAATGAATTTGTAATAAACAGATCAAGGATAGATTGGCATTCGGCTGTGACTCCAAGTCGGAACATTGATAATGTTGACAAAACTCACTAGATGTTGTTGCAGGGCTAAAATTCTAGGCAGATTGGCTATTGTTACCCATGTTGATGTTGAAATCTTCTCCAGCAATTAAGGTATTTTTGTTTTCACCAACGAAGGCAAGAAATTGATCATAGAATTTTAAAAATATTGAGATATCTCCATTAGGTGGCCGGTAACAAACAGAGTACACTGTCTTATTTGAACACAGAGAGTTGTTTCATAATCAGGCGTCATTAAACTCTAACAATCAAGTAACTGACATTCAGCATTGTCGCATGAGCAGGAACGCAATTCCACCGCCTCGTTCATGGGATCCGGTTTAAATAGTAAGTCGTATATTCTGGTAACCTCAGCACATTGTATTCACTCGTGCTCCAAGTCTCAGTCAAAATAATGGCAGAAAGTTTAAATGAAAATTCAGTAAAGGATTCTTCTAAACAAATTACATTGTTCTTTACAGACCTCTTATTTAAATGAATACATTTCAGAAAAGCAGGTGGGAGCCTAGACAAAAGCTGGTGAACGTCACTCTGCAAAGATTTGTGGCGTCTCTCTACTATATTGCTAGCAAGCAAGCATGCGTGATTTTGCAGATAATTACAATGACAGCAATATGCTAACCAAACACGGCAGTACAGAAATCAGGTCTGCCCAAGTTGAACTAAGGCTTGTGTGGCGCGATCTGGCGGTGGAAGCGTATTCTTCACATTAACAGATCCGCGACATAGATGGATAACTGGCTCTCAAGGATTGGAATGTTTATGTGTGTCATTAAACAGTGTTTGGGAAGTTTTATGCAAACTAGAGTAATTACTGTATTTACTCAATTCTAAGCACCGGCCCTTTTCACTGCCGCGATATCTAAAGAGGGGGGGGGTGCTTGAGCTGGAAAATGCTCTGAAATTCCGAAATTTGCACAAGAAATGTCCATTTATTATAGAAAAATTCAGAGTAATAATGCCACAGAAGAAATAAAACCAACACCGGCAAGAATTAGCTCGCTAGTCGTCAGCTCTTGCCGCGCACCACGCGTACGAGTCGCTCTCGTTGCCACTCGATGATCAGTCCTTGATGCCCCTGCTTGAGCTATTGGTTCTTATAGCTGTCGGTGTTCCACAATAAAATCGACCTCAGAGCCGTCCTGACAAATGACGATGCGTACTTCTCGACGGACTTCACAACAACGTCAGCTCGTGCCCTCTTTCACATGTCTGAAATCCACGTTGCGGCGGTTCCGCTTGGCACCATCGTAGTTCCTGTTTTCCTCAACACACGTGGTCATTGATCTTTTAAACTTCAGCGTGCACGAAGCCCTCTTCGCACTCGTGGTCGATAATACCATTCGGAGCGTCTAAACCGCAACGAGACAATGCACGCTGGCGGCATGGACGGTGGAACCGTGGAACGATAACGACTATAGGCTTAACCAACAGAACACCTTGCTCACGCCGATATGGTAATGAGTCTGCGCGGCTGCCGAAGTGCCGTTATGTGCCAACATCTATTAACTGATGTTGAAACCGTGCGCCAGGAACCATTCACGGGGTCCGCGGCTCTGGCGCTCGGGCCTGACGGAGAGCAGATATCAGCGCGCGTCTCCGATTTCGCATTCTGTGTGTGGAAGAGGTGCTACATTTGCATACAAACCTCTTTTTAGACTTATGTCTGAGAAAGGGAGTGCTTAAAATCGCGAAAATACTACTTTCTTCTTAACTTTTCTTGTATATGAGTAAAGCAATTTCTCAGCAGCGCTCTTTTAAAGTGCATAAATGGTGGGCTCTCTTGTACCTGGGTTCACTGCACTCTTTCTGGTGTTTTTATTTTTACACGAACGTTACTGAAATGTAATGTGTTAGGACCACAGTCCACTCCAGAAGCTTTAGAGCATGAACCATTTATATTTTAAGGAAGGACTTCTGTCCCCTCCAGATAATAAAATGTTCATGTATTTAAAGAAATGCCTATTCAATGCAGGTACGCCTTGGCAGAAACATATTGGCGGAAAAAGGAAAGATTGACAACATGGTGCATACACTGCCCAAGACAAGTTTTCTAAAGGACCTAAGTCGTTGTATCTACACCCATGAAGAGATATGTGCACGGAGCGTGACGGGTGCACCGCGCTGAAGCCTTCTCAAGGATGGGGCTTCGGGAAGCTCCCAGTAACACCAGCCAAAATTAACGCCCTTTCAAGTGTGAGCTAATTGAAACGTTTTTTCTGAAACAGCTCAGCAACAGCACCTTTAACATGGGTAAAATTCGCGCACAAAGAGACGAGGACAAACGAGGAAGGAACACAGAACACAGACATGCGCGCACTCACAACTCTGGTACAGTAAGTGAAGAAAAGAAAGATGAAGCACGATTTATGACAGGGAACAACGGCACCAGCGGTAAACAGTTCAGTCAAATGTTCGCCAGGAGGCAACTTCATTTCGCTCAAAGCTACCGACAGCTGACTAATGCAGCGATCGGCCAGGCTCAAGATGGTGGACGCCTCTAGCACCTCCCGCGTTTTTTGTTTGAAGCAGCCAATGATTGTATTTTTTCCAAAGATGGTGTGCACGTACAGGTCTTACAATGCACCGAAAGGTGACCTCCCACAGTTGATGTTAAAGAAAGTTGGAGCTCTCGTAGCCGGTCATTCAAACACCGTTGGGTCTGTCCAACATAGCATCTTCCACAGGAAGGAGGAATCTATATGCAACGCTCGATGAACAGGGAACAAAAGGCCGCACATGTTTTTTGCGGCACGTGTTTTTGATAATTGTTCCCGCTTTCTCGTAAAGCTTAGAACAAATTTCTCGCATTTTTATGGGCTGATAGTACTACAGGCACGCCTGCCACTTGTTTTAGATTATGCGTTATTTTGTGTAGGTATGGCATAACCACACTCCGGTTTTTGTCAACGGGGCGCCTATTTTTTCACCCCTTTCACACTCTTTACCAGTGTTCCTATCACTCCTATTACGACCTGATTTGGGAACCCTGAAGATTTTAGTGTATCGATTTGCCTAAGAAACTCCAATGAATGGCATGGAAACATGACTTATTGAGGGCTGAAGTGAGGCAAGTGATAGCAATGCCTCTTTTCACTACCTTGGAGTGCGAGGATGTGTAGTGAAGAATACCTTTTTTGAACGTGTTGAGAATGACCAGCACTACACATCCTCGCACTCCAAGGTAGTGAAAGAGGCATTGCTATCTCTTGCCTCACTTCAGCCCTAAAAACATCATGTTTCCACGCCATTCATCGGAGTTTCTTGGGACAAATCGATAGACTAAAATCTTCGGGGTTCCCAAATCAGGTCTTAATGGAAGTGAAGGAACGCTGGTAAAGAATGCAAAGGGGTCAAAAATCTAGGCGCCCCGTTGACAAAGACTGCAGTGAATGTATGCCATACCTAAACAAAATATCGTATAATCTAAAACAAGTGACAAGTAGGCATGGTGAGCAGGTAGTAATATCAGCCCCTAAAAATGCGACATATTTGTTCTAAGGTTCACGAAAAAGCGGAAACATTATCAAAAAACACGTGCCACAAAAAACATGTGCGGCGTTGTATGATATAATCCCTCTTTCCTGTGGAAGATGCTATGTTGGACGAACCGAACAGTGTTTAAATGACCGGCTGCGAGAACACAAACTTTCTTTAATATAAACTGTAGGAGGTCACCTTTCGGTGCATTGTAAGACATTAACGTGCACACCAACTTTGAAAAAAACATCATCATTGGCCGCTTTAAGAGAAAAATAACGCGCGAGGTGACTCGAGGCGTTCCCCATACTTGAGCCTGGCCGATCGCTGTGTTACTCAGCCGTCAGTAGCTTTGAGCGAAAAGAAGTTGCCTTCTCATAGTGAGCTACAAGTCAAGAAGGTAGCGGCAAATGCCCCTCAAGGGAATCATATATTGCTCCGCCACCTCCTCATCCAATAGCGTCCCATCGTTTCCGTGACGTCGTGGCCAACGCGGGAGAGGTCTTGCCTCGCTTTGAATGTTTGCTTTATCTTTCGACCTTGAGCTTAGCCTTGTGGAAGCCAAGGAGGGAGATTAGAAGTCGTTTTGTTTCCGATGGAAACAAAAATAACTTTGGGGATTAGCTACCCCTCCTGGATACAAAGGTCACTTTCGGGGCTTGGTTTCCTCTCGGACAAATACCAAAGGTCGCTTTCTTAAAAAAAAAGGGGGGGGGGGGGGGTCGGAGACAAGTTGGCGTATTCATGTAGCCATCATCTATTCATTGAAGCGGAACAAGGGGTGTTTCCAGGGAACTATTCTTTCGACTGCGGATGGATTTCAAACGGTCGCATCACGATTATGGAAGGGCTTCTCTACCTTCTTGACTTGTAACCGACTATAGCTTATCACTTGACTGAACTGTTTACCCCCTGGTGCCGTTGTCCCTGTTATAAATCGTGCTTCATCTTTCTTTTTCTTCACTTAATATATGAGTTGTGAGTGCGCGCCCGTCTGTGTTGTGTGTTTCTTCCTCGCTTGTCCTCGTCTCTTTGTGCGCGAATTTTAACCATGTTCAACGTTTCACAACTCGCCCAGCTTACCCACTCTACTAAATCACCTTCTCTGCGACGGGATGCCAAATAATGGTGTGAGATTCCAGATCTCCTATGAAGAAAGCTTTTAAAATATCTAATTATATAAACAGTCAATGTAGGAAGTAAAATTACTTGCATTACTTGTGCGGGTTTATGATTGGCTATATCTCCACTTCCAGAAGGTGGCTGTTTTGTTATATTGTTTCTTTCACAATTTTCTCTCACCTTGTGCACTGTCATCCAATTTAAAGAAACCTATTGAGATGTTCAGCAAGTGCAGGAGAACGTCCTAGATACGTTTTTCAGTGAATGATGATGAACAAATGTTGGATTTAAAGAACTCCCATACCTGTACAAATATTGGCAAGCTATTTTCTCCTCGGAATCGTCCTCTGTAATTTGTGATCAATTTATGATTATAAACAAAGAATAGTGAGCTCTAAGAATACAGAAAATTTAGAAGGTAATTGAACTGACCTGGATGTTTTCCGTGGCGGCCACTGCTCCTAGCACACCAGTACAAAGCAGTGAAGCTCGATGAATGTACCTGCTAAAGCAGGAAAGCCCAACGCATGTAAAGTTTTCCATAATACCCCTCGGAAAGTCAAAGCAAAATTAAATTACTGGAACTGGGAAACATGCAACACCGAGCACGGCAAAATTAGTTGGGTGAACCAGGGAAAGTGGTTGAAAAGACAAACAGGCTGCTGTGACATGCTGAATTTCTTCAGAGCTTCCAAACCCAGTTCAATTTGAAGACAGGTTTGGCAAAGAATGAGTTGTCATTCGAAGACCATAAGGCCGGGATCGTAAAGTCATTGGTCACGAACGCGTTAGAAGAGTCATGTGTCCATCATATCACTGAATCAGCAGAAAGACAGTGAAGAAGGTTGATTAGTGTAGGTTATGATGACCGCTTTATAAAAAAGGCAATAGGAATTGTTTATTAAAGGCAGGAGAGAAACCGAAGAGAAATCAAGGAACGGCTTTGTTGTAATTCCTTATTATCATGACATCCCAGGCAGCACACCGTATTGGGCCAACATTGGATTTGATGTGGCAAAGAATGGCCCAACAATGGCCCA
>JAZHYW010018755.1:0-10115 GCA_037355805.1 Ixodes ricinus | reverse complement strand
CGGTAGCTGTGACAGTGCTGTAAAGCGCGTCCTATGGTAAAGATATAAACAACCGTTTAGAGTACCGTTGGTTGAGACTAGCTGAGACGCCAGAAAGTCTGGTCGGTACCATTTTGAGTGTTTGTGCGTATGGCGCGTGCTTTGCTCGCCTTCCTAAGTGACACAAACGCACGTGCTGGGCTGCGGAGATCGTGCGCAGGGCTGTGAAAGTGTCAACAAATTTAGAATCGCCTCAAGAGTGGGCTGGCGTATCTAGAGTGTGCCGGCCACCTGACGAACGCGCATAACTCCGCACCATTTGATGCTATTCGCATTAACGTAGATAATCATTCCCAAAGGATGGGTTTTGATGATTTTTTTAATTATAATTTTACACCTTTGGCGCAGTACCACACGAACCTCTAAAGCCGTTTTATATCTACTAAAATAACCCCGAAAGTTCAGCATCCTTCAGTCTCATGTAGGTACCTTTTCTGCAGCCACTTCAAATGAAATGATGATGGTATTTTATCTGACAATCTGAAGAAACAACCTTGACGCTTGACCTAGTAAATGGGGCTAGGAGTGCAGTGCACCATTATAAAGCTCGTACCAACAGTGCCTTCAACATTTTGACTCTACAAAGATAGTTGCCAACCTGAAGCACTGCGGATGACATATGTTATATCTGGAAAATAGGGAAATGAGTCACCAATGTCCGGGCCATAATGTTCGAAACAAACCTTATTCTGCTTGATAACAAAGTATCAAGGTCCCATTTGCTGTACCTTCTGCCTCTCTGAAGCACAAAGGAAGAAAGGAAACAGTTAATTGAGCTTTCGCTTGGGGGTCACTGATTTCTCGGACATTGTAACGAGATACATGGGCCCGGGATTGTATCGCGATACAAGGAATACACCAAAATGTATTTCGGTACTGAAATACAAATACTGATTGCAAACATGTATCGCGATACAGAAATATAAATACTGAAAGTATTTCTGAAATACTATCGCGATAAAATTGTATGGCGATACTGCCCAACCCCGCACCAAATGACCTAAGCCAGAGCATTAATTTGACGACAACGAATTTTGAAAGGTGCATACGTACCTGAATAGCGCTCCGTTAAGCCTACTCACAGAAGCCTCAACCGGGGGTGTTTTTACCCCTGGACAAGACGAATCCTTCCGAACGTGACGCGATGAACCACTCGGGACCATCACCGAATATGCGCTTGCCGATGCTGAACCTCCGGACTCAAAGGTCCACTGCTGCGTCCAGAAAGCTGGGTAGCCCTTTGCTCCACAACGAATGGCCCACGTCGCAGGACAGCAACCCCTTATCCAACATAATCCACCAGCAGGAATCCACACTGATATCCAGTCTCCATCGACCACGGCCGGCATCGATCCCGATGGTCAACCGAAAATCACCATTTACCGAAATTCTCCCAAAGCCAAGCGCTTTCTTGCATTATCACAAGTACAGTTTGAAGAGTACTAGCCCCTCAGGTAGCCTTTAACAAATACCTGAGTCAGAAGACAGCTTTTGAAGCATGTTTGCAAGAAAGAAAACACGCAGAACTATTAAAGAGGCTGCCGCCGTCTTCGTGGCGGGACCCGCCAAGTGTGGCGTCCCCCCCCCCCCCCCCCGTCGGGCTGCTGCGTCCATGATATGACCACTTTCAACCGCATCCCAGGGCGAAACGACATGGATGGACTTGAGGTCGCAAAAATGGAAGCGACCGTCTCGGCCGGGGTCCAACCGAGTCCCGGCTCTGTACAAACCGGCGACCAATACCATAGTTATAAAACCTAACTGTAAAGAAAAGGTAGGTGTATTCACTTACCGTAAAATTCACCCGAAGATCTAAAAAGTCGCATCCATAAACACGAGAGACTTCGGATACACCTAAACGAAAAATCAAACACCATATGGTATTCAACTTTTCGTGTAGTTCGGCCGATCATGTCCTGTGACTTTTTTAATTTTTACGATAAAAATATATTTTGTAGACTCAAAGCGCATAAAAACAAAACCGAAATTTGTTTTGCGAAAAGAAAAATTTTCTCCTTCCGGAAAAGAATTTGGTCTACACTCTCAGTGCGAAACGCTTTCTCCGAATTGTGCGAATTAGCCATTTGGGTCACTTCCTCAAAACAAATCTTGTGGCTGCCGGTCTAAAAATATTTACTGAAAAAACTACGTATTAGGAAGATTGACTCAAAATATTTATCATTAAACATCGACGTTGTTAATTTCTAGAAAAACAAATTTCAAACAAACCACATTCCGAAAAAATACTTAATTTTTGTTTCTTCGCATCTAAAAATACCAGAACTTTCAAACATTGCCAGCGTGTTGTCCTGCGTATTTTTAATATTGGCACTAAATATTGTTATCATGGGTAGCTGAACTGATGTATGAGAAATGCTCAAACGAGGTCATTTTAATAATTAGGAGGTAGTTTGAAACTCAATTTTAAAAAAGGCCATCTTTGATTTTTTTAACTTTCCCGCATTAAAGTTAATGATAGGTACTAACAGAATCTGCAAAAAGTGTGGCATTATGTTTCTGTATTTGAAGTTATAACGCTAGAAAAATGACCAAACTGAGTCTACCTCAGCATCGTGAAGGGGGCGTGTGGATAGATACCCGTAGATGACTAATTCATTAATTTTATAATGTGTAAAAATGCTCGAGGGTGGTCAGAAAGAAACAAACTGACGGCACAGAGGCGGATGTTGGTTTTAAATTGAGAACTCTTTTTGCGTTTTCGTAAAAGAGTCGAAGAAAATGCGTGCGGTCCGGGGCGATCGAGAGGCTCTCTCATGTCGCATGCTTCGCAGGGCCTGTTTTCAACAGCCGGTGCGTAGGGTCTCTGTGTACGCCACTTAAAGAAAGCGACCGGAGCGGCTCCGCTTAACGCATGGTTATCTCATACATCGAGGCACCCTAGCGCACTCCACCTAGCTCTCCGGCGAGCAATGGTGTAAACAGCGCCCGGAGGGTCAGATTTCTACCCCCCCCCCCGTCCCCCCCCTCCCCCGTGCGCCGTTGCCTTCAGACGGATAATAAAACCTCAGAACCGTTTCACATCACGGAGTTGGACTGCGTTTTTGAAGAGGTACCCCCAGGCCGTAAAACACGAAAAGAACATAAATACTGAAGGGTACCCGGTGTGTAAACATCCCATGGGCCGGACGAAATCAAAGTCTCTCGTTTTAATTTTTCTCAACACCTGCGCGTCAGGCCTTCACAGGTGAATTAGTGCAACATTCTGTAACTTTGTTTTGGAGGACGTCCACACTTAATATTTGATGATTAAAATAAGTTGCATGGTGTTTGCCCGAAGCCTCCAATACCATCGCAGGCGTTCTTGCCATGCCCAGTAGTAGCAGAAAATAGCCATTTGACCGACAGGTACTTGATTTTCGGTGAGCTCATGGAGTTGATACCGGTTCTTAAAATTACTTGTCGCACCGTCACTGGCGTACGTCATCTGCGCGTACAGCGGAGCAAAGTCCTCAAGCCACCCGTCAATTTTCGCAACGGCGTAGTATGCGTGGGCGGAATCGTGGCTGGCGTCATCACTGATGTGGACGCAGCTACGCCTCTTTTTTCTAGTTGTCACCACGAAGGTGAGGACTGAAAATTGCGTATTTTGCCAGTGATGTGACTGAACTTCTTCGGGCCGTACAACTGTCCAGTTTTCTGCGAAATCAAATTGGAGCAGGACATTGCCTTTCTTTAAAAATTGTTTTGATTCACTTATCGTTTTGCTCTGCTCGTCGACGAATATATTCAAGCTGCACCAATTTTCTCAAGCACTCTCGAAGCTGTTGCGCAAACGTAACAGGACTCACTTCTTTTCTTATCAGCTCTCCTTTCTCCCAGGTTGCGTACAACACTTCATCATCACCTTGGACTCCCAGGCCAGGCGCAGTAAGAGTTTCAGCTGTTAGGCATGAGCTGCACTGGCCGAGGAAACACTTCGAAGATGGAAGGTCGAATATAGTCAGTTCTCGAAGATCTTCAGCGTTTCTTACTATTCCAGTGGCTTTTTCTAAGGCACAAACACTTAGCTTGATGTTAGCGCAGTATGTGCACAGGCACACTTCGTGCCAGGATGATATACTTTGACCTCAAGAAGTAGAACTTGGTGAGCCCAATGACCGTGTTAAGGAGAGCTGCCTTGAACAACAGAGAAGTTTCACGAATAGACCTAGTCATGAAACGTTTTTGACACATAATCTTTTGTTCCCTTGAAATGATGCCAATAACGTCCTTCTTGTTCGGGCTTTGTTGGGAGCAGCTGAGTTGCCTCTTGGCTCAGCCTTATTTTTGTGTGGGGGTCAGGAATTGACCACACTACGAGTGTTTTTTGGTTTTTCTTTTGCTTTTTGAGTCAGGTGGGGAGTTGGTGAAGGAATTATCTTATATGGATCTTTTGCTTGAAGAGATTAGGCTCCAGGCTCCTCCATTACTCCATACGCTTCAGTAAAGCTTGATGAAATTTTCTAAACAAGAACGCTGTGGATCCCCCTCGTTTTCCGCCTTGCGTAAGGCTTCCGAAAATGCGATTTCAACTCAGTCCATGCTTTCAGAGGTGATATTTCTGTTTACTAGATGAATCTGTTGAGATACTCGACGGCTGCTTCCTGAGGAACAAAAATTTCGTCAGTCATAGATGTCTTTGGATATTTTTGGCGAGTTGCTTGAAGCGGCTGATGCAGTTGAGACACAAAACGCCGGCATTTCGGATAAAGTGAGCTGCTTCTGGCGTATTCGTCTTTACCAAAGCGGTTATGGGCGTAGCCAAGGGGGGGGGGGCTTATGAAGCCAAATTTCCGATTTTATCTGGAAATAACATCGTCGATACTTAATGATGAATCTTTTGAGTCAATCCTTTTTATACATAGCTCATGAGTAAATATTTCTAGACCCGTGACCATGACATTTTTTTGGGAGAGTTTCCCGAAATGCCAACATCGCGGAATTCGAGGAGAGCGCTTCGCACCGAGTGAGTGCTTTTAATCTTTTTCCGCAAAGACAAACATTTTTGTAGCAAAACAAGTTTCGGTTTTGTTCTGATGGGCATTGAGTCTACAAAATATATTATTATCGTAAAATTAAAAATGGTCACCGGACATGGTCGGCCGAACCTGTCTGAAAACACCCCATAAAAATTACGACACACAATCCCTTGCTGACCTATTATTTCTCACCATTGACCACATCCCGAAGGGAGACAAGGAATACGACTTCCGGCCATACACGACTTTCTCTCCGGCTCAGTCTCAGGGAGTCATTTACCTCCACGGGCAGGACTTAGAGGAGACACCGGAGTGCCTGACCCTGACACAAGGGCTCGAATGAAAAACAAACCAGATCATTGCCGCCCAGATAAACGGCAAATTCGGACAAACCTTTTTACTACCTTCGAAGGCAAGACACCCCCACGGCACGTGTTCTTCCTCTGGGAAGCATACCCAATCTCTGAATATCGCCCTCGCACTCTTTCGTACCTGGTTCTCATGCCACAAAATGGGCCATAAATCCGAAGTTTGTCCCAACAAAATGCACCGGTGTGGTGAATGCGGCCACAGACATGACGGCATGTAAGAGTGCATTTCCCCTCAAAAATGCCAAAATCTCGATGGTCCTCACCCTGCCATTTATCTGGAGTTCCCCCAATGGAAGATTCCTTTCGCCGGCACACTCCGGGGCAGCACAAAGCTGCTCCAAGACTTCCTCCGCCCAAGGATGAATCCACCAAACCTCCACAATGGACGACTCCTGCGTCTGCATTCCCGTGCTCCTTCTCACGCAACCCACCGACAGCCAACGCGTGGGGATCTCCGCTCTTCTTCGGGAAGAGTGCCAAACCACCCATGACATTTGGGAGGATTCCTCCGATTGAATCGTCTCAGGCATCTGCCAGGAACACTACATGCCATATCAGTTTGATAAATTCCACTGAAGCCGGATTGACACGCCTAAAAGCGAGGCAAGACGCTATATAAATTTCCATTCGAGAAATTAAGAAGATGCTGGCAAAAATCAGCCAGCTGACTGTATGGATTAAGCCCTTACTTTATTCATCTTGCATCCAGCAGCGAAACGACAAGCACTCTCTCCCTGCATATTCAAATGAAACTGCCTTGGTATTCGTACCAAGGCAGCCGAACTCAAGCTCCGCATAGAAGGAATGAAAAACGACGCACCCATGGTCATTCTACTTCAAGAGACCATAAGCACCACCCTCACCATCACTGGATACTTCACCCTTAAAGCACCCTCCCTTCCACGTTCCTGCAGCAAAAACCTCGGTGGCTCAGCGAACAATCCGGGCATCGTCCTCACCCTGGTCAAGAAGCACCTTCCCCAGTCCCAGCTCGACACTTCCCATCTCAGCAACGAAGAACGGGAAATCGTTAGAGTGAGACTAAGACTCGGAGCCAAGAAAATCCGCATTTATAATGTCTATCTTCTCCCCACCACTCGGATTCTGATGGCTGTACGCGGATTGGCGACATCATGAATAATATAACCCACCCTGTCGTCCCCGCCGACATCTTCAATGCTCACCACACGTGATGAGGCTACAAGAACACGCTTCGCAGG
This sequence comes from Ixodes ricinus, assembly GCA_037355805.1. NCBI lineage: Eukaryota > Metazoa > Arthropoda > Arachnida > Ixodida > Ixodidae > Ixodes > Ixodes ricinus. The sequence continues at coordinate 3,506 of JAZHYW010018755.1, read as the reverse complement.
GGACGTCTCCTTCTACCACTCTGCAAGAAGCACAATCTGGAGCTACTCAATGATGACAACACCCCATCTCGTGAACAGTCTGCCAAGATCCCATGGGAAGTGATCACGTTCCTCTCCGTACCACGCCCTACATCGGCTGCAGCCCATGCAAGGAAATGAATTTCATAAAGTGGGACACCTTTCGTGAGACCCTTTTCACTTTCTCCCTCCCGGATATTACCCTACGTAACCAAGAGGCTCTGCGCAAGGCCCAGACAACATACCAGGTCATAGAAGACTCCCCAAATTCGGACCTTCACCTCCTCAACCTATGGGAGAGCCCACTGCGGGTGCTCTAATTCTATCGGAAGAATAGGCAAAACCAAGACCTCAATAATAAACTGAACCTCGCTGCTGCCAAAGCTAAATAGTACACCCTGGAACTCAACCGGTCCATGTGGCAGACATACCGCAATTCCTTTAACGAAGAGACGGGGCTAAAGAAGGTATGGCGCACATACAAGGGTATGGTCGGGCAAGAGCAAGATTACGGGTCGCAACCAGGCCATGCATTTGAACATCGAGGAGGATGAGTTGACAAAACAGGCGGAAGAGACGATCTTCCCCCAACCTTTTATTCCATCCCCTGCTGACTGCTACCAAATCTAACAGGAATGTTCGGATCCTCCCACGACTAGCTTTTCTCCTTGGGGGAACTGGTGTTCGCACTTAACACGCCCAAGTGAAACACCGCCCCGGGCCCAGACCGCACAACTACTACAGCTCTCCACAATCTCACGGAAGAAGGCATGCAAGATCTTCTTAACTGGTTCAATGATTTCTGGATTACAGAAGTGCTCCCCAACGATTGGAAGCTCTCCTCCGTCATACCCATCCTCGAACCGGGCGAGTTTCTCACAAACATCAAAAACCTGCGCCCTATCTCATTAAGCTCAAACCTCTCTAAAGTGATGGAACGCATGGTCCTCACTCGCATGACGTGGATCTTAAGAGACTGTGGATGGTCACGGGTGGTGGTAACCGAAGGGTTCAGCGGCGGTCTCTAATCGGGAGACGCCAAGCCTACTCCCACACCCCGCAGCTTTCTCGCGAGAACACCGCTACGGGCGGGTATGAATGTCAGCCGCACTACTGATCGCTTCTCTAAAAAATGAAAGACGTTTACGATTCCCTGTATTGTCGAATTAGAGCGCAGTTCTTGAGGAGCAGGAGGGAAGGTTACGGAGGAGGGGCACACCCCCTTTCCGTACCCACCTCTCCTGCTCCCCTGCCATTTAGCGGGAAAGTTTCGGTAAATTTCCCGCTCTTGAGAAGGAGAGAGGAGGGGAGGGTATGCCCTCCTCCTCCTCCGTACCCTCTCCTTCTCCTCTGCTGCTCTCGTCCTCCTCTGCTCCTCCTCCTCCCCTCTTCCTCCTCCTCTCTTGAGGTATTTCGATTTTGCGATGTACCCTGCTAAACAATCTGACAAAGATATCTCAAAAGACTGGCCCTTTCCGACATTTGCAAGCTGAAATGACGTGCCACGTCACTGCCGCAATTCGGAGATAACACGAGCCTTAAATCAGCAACGGCTGTTTGTTGCTGATTTAAGACAACCCAGTTAAGCGAATTTGAAACTAACAGTACACATACAGTTGGTCAAAAATTAAGTCCGCCGAAACCAGTGGCCGGGATGGTCTAATCGGTTAAGGCGTCGCCCCGGAAAGGCGAAGGTTGCGAGTTTAATGCCTGCTCCTGGCCCAAATTTTCACCAGCTATCTTTCCCTTTCCTTAACTTTAATGCAATAAATTCAATAATCACCTTCTCCCCTCTTCGTTCACTATATATAAAGGCCCTTGTGAATGCGTATGAAACTCACAAGAGTGCCGATTAACCAGATAAGCATATCGTGGCTAGCCTCTCGCGTCTGGTGCTTGAGTTAAATAGCTTTGAATTCAATGGAAGTTTCTTCCTTCAAACTAGCGGCACTGCAATGGGAACGAAGACGGCACCTAACTAAGCTAATATATTTGTGGGGAAATTCAGAATTCAACTATTTGTCATCTTGTTCACTCAAACAGCTCTTCTGTAAAAGGTATATTGACGATATATTTCTTATATGGTCACATTCAGAAGAGCTTCTCGAGTTCATTAGAGCTTCTAATTTAACGCACCCCTCCATCTGTTTTACACATGGTTTTTCAATATCTGAGATTACCTTTCTAGACACAAAAGTGCTAATTAATGACTTTAAATTGGTCACTCAACTGTACGAAAAACCGACGGATCCTCAGAAATATTTGCACTACGACTGCGGCCACCCACGGCCCTGCAAAAAGGCATACCTTACAGTAAGGCTCATAGGCTTAAACGTATATGTTCAAACAACGACGATTTTAAAACAAACACCGATCAATTACGGCAAGTCCTGAAAGAACAGAAGTATCCGGAAAAGATCATAGACGATGCGATCAATAAGGCACAGGCCCTTGATCGTGGCCTCTTCTTGAGCGAGAGGAGCCATCAGACACAGGAGCGTCGGGCGAACCTCGTACTAACTTTCAACAATAGGTCTGCAAACGTCGCACTGATATTAAGAAAACATTTTAACATTTTACAGCAAAGTACACGCCTCTCAAGGATTATCCCTTCCGTTCCCGGGTAGTCTACAGACGCTCACGCAATCTTAGGGACGCCATAGTTAGGTCTAAGACAACTTAAACTGAAAGCACTGGCAGTCACCCTTGTGGAAGAACAGATTGCGAGGTGTGTCAACTCCTGGCACCTAAAACCACGGTAGAGCGTACGAATTCCAATTTCACCTACGTAATCTACGGAAACTTAAACTGCGGCACAAGTAATGTGATATACATCCTGACATCTGGCATCTGCGGTAAGCAGTACGTGGACCAAACCAGCACACCTTTTCGATTGAGACATAACAATCATGGAGCACATGTAAAATCATTTCCCAAACTCGATCTTTTCTAAACCTATGGCTTTACCCGAACACGCGTTTGACAAACTGAACGTTACATTTTTTACAATTCAATTTCAAAAGCAACCGTGATCGCGAAAAGAGAGAATCATATCTTATTTACAAATTTAATTCAATACGGGCCGGGATTAATATACATACCTAAGAGCTGCGCTCTAAAATGAGGAGCACGTTCCACAATAGGACTGTCCAACGGTGTTTATTAGAACACCGACGCACTGTCTCAAAACCCCGAGCCGACAAGGTAAGATGAAAGGCTCACCCTGTCAACACCGTGCCGAGAGCGCAGTCCAGAACGAGCCAAGGAAGTTCTTCGCCACACGTTCGATCTCAATCGCTTCCGCGGGAGGAGTCCCTGCGTTCCCGAAGTCGGGAACGCGCGTCGACCTCCTCCCCCGCGAGCTTCGTCCTCACCCAAAACAACTACGTTCCCGGATGAGTGGGGGCGGAAAAAGGTTCCCCCGGGAGAGAGTGAAGAGGAGAGCCCCCGAAGCACTAAAATATTGCCGCGAGCGCAGCTGACCAAGC
>JAZHYW010018752.1:0-20314 GCA_037355805.1 Ixodes ricinus | reverse complement strand
TCGTCTGCTTCACGGAGTGGACTGTTAGAAAGCACGTGCGCAGTGTACAGAGGCATGTTGTTTCGACAATGTTAGACGCCGCTTTGATATTATATCGTGTTTTTCGCGCGTGACATGGCCTATGCAAGAAAAGAATCGACCGGGCAGCACTGTGCTGTGATTAGTTGTACAAATAATTAAAAAAAAAACGTGATATAAACGCCGATTCAGTGCGCGAGACCCACGCTGTCAAACAGGATGAATATGGGTGCGGACCGAAAGGTAAGCGGAGGGCGGCTTAGACATTGAAAAAAGAAAACAGTTGCGTGACTCCTGGTCCACTGATTTATAACTCTATTTTTCTTCAGGTGGTTATTGGCAGGCGACGCCTGGTGCGGAACGAAAATGCGCCGCCAAAATTGAAGCGTCGGGTATGCGTAATTCGATCGTTTTGGTTTTTTTTTTAATTGTCAATTTACCATGAATACGTTAGTGCGAATGGCCGAACGACTTCAATTACTTGCAGAAAATGAAAAACAACAGCAACACCCGCGATGTCCACGCAGCATCGACTTCTTTTGGCAGCAAGCTGTCTTTACCTGGTCAACTCAAAACTGAAAAAAAGAAAAGAAAGGTTGGCATGGCTGCCAACCTTTCTTTTTTCTTGCTGGGAAAGTTTGGAAATGGAAGGAAGACGGAAAAGGAGGGGGGGGTAGTTTTGGTCTGACGCCGCTGTGCACAGCAAGACTGGGCACAGAGCTCAGACTTTGGCTTAGCTTTGTGGTGGACTCTCCAACACGAATATATATATATATATATATATATATAACACAGCCTCGTGTAGTACACGCCGCGACACAGTTTGTGCACAAATAATTTTCACGTGAGGCGAATACAGAGAGGCACATCAATGTGCCAATATTGTGACAGTGGATTCTAAATCAGAAAAAAAAATGAACAGATCCGTCGCACTCTCTATCTGTACTCGGTATTTATATATCGATTCATATTTAAATTTGAGGTTTCTACTATTTCAATTAAAGCAGACGTGGCAGCGCACGTCTGAGCCGCTAACCGCGCAGTTTGTTCAAATGTTCCCGGTGCCCCCAAGCTGCGACAACTCGAGTTCAGCGCAAATTCACATGCCGTAACTCGTGCCATCCTGGCTTCGTTCAATCCTCAATTTCACTAGCGATCCTCAATTTCACTAGCGATCCCCAATTTCGCTAACGATCGAAACGCCGAGTTCGGTTTGGGAGCGACGACTGCCCCAGAAGCGCGCTAAAATTACCCACAAAAGACGCCAGGAAAGCAGGATGCACTTTTCCCCATGCCTGGCATACCGATTAGGATAGTGCACGATTTCCTCCATGGACGAAGACAATGAGCCGGAGCGCGCCCAATACGGCAGCCGTGCCGGCAGAAGCAACTGCGATCGGTGTGACTCAGTGAGCAGGGTAACAGTCCAGTAATGGCGGTCGGTCATTCGGGCGGGTTCAGATTCTCCCAAATGCCCGGATGAGGGTAGGCGGCGCTACACTCGTTAAAATGGCGCAGGCCAGGAAGCCCAGCTTGGAACGGTGTATATGTGATGGGATAAGCAAGAAATGATATGCAACGTACAGATATTTGCACGACGTTCGGCCAAAACGGAGCAGACGCATCCTAGAGTATTCGCACAATATTGCGCGAACGCTAGGCCGGGGCAAAACGGCTGTACGGCAGTACCTGCCGGATATCAAACGGTGGTGCCAAACTGGATCTTTGAGCGATATTGGAACCGGCTTTCGGCCGCTACTGGCACGATACTGCAAAGTATTGCCGTGCTGCTTGGGAACGGAGGTGATGACATCTGAGCATCGTGTTTCCAACGCTTATTTAATTTAATTCCCGTCTTGGGCGCGTGAAAGAGCACTTCTGTGACACACCAGGGATATTCCAAACTTGAGCAGGCCTCTCGGCTTTCTTTGCCAGGCACTTATTTGGCACTTCAGTGGGTAGCCAAAGAAGAGCACAAACTTCGGCATGCCCCGAATCGCCAAATTAAGATTTACTGCGGCAGTTATGGCTTAAGTCTGGCACTTACTTTGGCACAACTGTGACGGACCAGAGAAAAGCAAAACTCGGCGTAGCCAAAATACCCAAATTAGGCGTTGCTTTGGCAGTTAGGGTTCAAGTCTGGCATTTACTTTGGCAGAACTGTGGCGGACCAGAGAAAGGCCAAACTTGGCATGTCCAAAATACCGGAATTCGGCGTTGCTTTGGCAGTTATGGCTCAAGTATGGCACCAACTTTGGCGCTCCTCTGGCAGACCAGAGAAACGCCAAACCTTGGCATGCTCTGAATTCCCAGATTAGGATTTACTATGGCAGTTATGGCTGAAGTATGGCACCAACTTTGGCGCTCCTCTGGCAGACCAGAGCAACGGCAAACTTTGGCATGTCTGAAATACCCAAATTCGGCGTTGCTCTGGCAGTTATGGCTCAAGTATGGCACCAACTTTGGCACTCCTCTGGCGTACCAGAGAAGAGCCAAACTTTGGCATGCCCTAGGATCGCCCAACTAAGGCTATAGATTAGGCACCGTACTTTGGCACTGATGATTGCCATGGTGCAAAAACCTATCTGCGCCAAAGTTGGGCCCTTATGTTTGCCAGACCTTTGCCTAAGTTGGGCATTCCTCTGGCGTGCTACCTGGGGTACCTCCAGAATTTCTTCGGATTGTTGATAAAGATCTGATTCCAATGAGCAACGATGAGCCTGGCGGTCGCGATCTAGGACCGTCTTACATTGCTTGCTGCAGCTCTTGAATTCTACCTTCCACTTTAAAAGGCCACTTTTCTTAAACTTCCTGTGAATAAAAGTTCTTTCTTTTCAGTAGTGTTTTTAGTTCATTAGAAAACCAACTAGGAAAGCGAGGTTTATTTAAAGATCGTAATGGGATGAATCTGTCGATGGCTTCTTGAATTAATCTCGTAAAGAGAGCTACCTGCTCATTTACATCAGAGGATTCTAAGACCGGAGACCAATCAACACTCGAGAGGTGGTGGAACATCCCGATGTAGTCTCCTGATGAAGAATTGTATAAGATGCGTGGAGGAGAAGCCTCAATAGAAGCGCGAATCGAGGAATCAACAATAGAAGGCACTAAATTAAGGGCAGGGATGATGCTTATCCAGAGGAACCATAGGAATTTCACTTCGGGCTACACGCACGCAGTTCATGTTTGAGAGGCATGAATCTAAAGCCTTACCTTGGTGAGTTAAGAATAGCGTTGTGTTGTGCAAGATCTAAAAAGGAAACAAAGTTTAGGAGGTCGTTGCCTTTCTGCTTGCAATAAAAGTTGTCAGTAGAAATGTTAAACTGCGTCCAGTTGATGTCTGGAGCATTAAAATCACCTAACACTAAGATATTACACCCGTGTAACTCGTCAACGGTGTTCTCTATGCCAGCGAGACAAGTGCGAAAGTCGTCGGACGTCGTTTGCGGAGGCAGGTAAAATGGGCCAATAAAAAGGCGTACCTTCTTTTGTCACACTTAATTTCTACCCATAAACTCTCGGGAAACTTTTCTAAATCTTCGCGTCTTTTCGAGCGGAAACGCCCTGTCAACGGACACTAACACGCCGCCTCCAGTTGTATCACGCGTGGACAAGTCGCGGTCACGCCGGTACACCACAAAAGAAGGTGGAAAGTAATCGGAGGACCCAATATCACAGCATAACCAAGTTTCCGTTAAACAAAATGTAGAATAATTGAATAGGGTAACGTTAGAAAAAAAGCATTCGGTTTTTGTGCGTAAGCCGCGGACGTTTTGATAAAATAAGTCAACGTGACTCATCAACTTTCGTCGGTCGTGGGAGGGCCTCTGAGACATGGAGAAGGGCTTGTCGAAGGGTACCTCTGAAAGTTTTAAAGAGGCAGGGATTTCGGCCACACGCACCCAGATAGCACGCCAGAGGAATGCCCAACTTGGGCAAAGGTCTGGCAAACATAAGGGCCCAACTTTGGCGCAGTTAGGTTTTTGCACCATGGCAATCATCAGTGCCAAAGTACGGTGCCTAACTATAGCCTTAGTTGGGCGATCCTAGGGCATGCCAAAGTTTGGCTCTTCTCTGGTGCGCCAGAGGAGTGCCAAAGTTGGTGCCATACTTGAGCCCTAACTGCCATAGTAAATCCTAATCTGGGAATTCGGGGCATGCTAAGGTCTGGCGTTTCTCTGGTCCGCCAGAGGAGCGCCAAAGCTGGTGCCATACTTGAGCCATAACTGCCATAGTAAATCCTAATCTGGGAATTCGGGGCATGCCAAGGTTTGGCGTTTCTCTGGTCCGCCAGAGGAGTGCCAAAGTTGGTGCCATACTTCAGCCATAACTGCCAGAGCAACGCCTAATTTCGGTATTTGGGACGCGCCAAAGTTTGGCTTTTCTCTGGTCCACCACTGGAGTGCCGAAGTAGTGCCATACTAGAGCCATAACTGCCAGAGCAACGCATAATTTGGGTATTTTAAAGATGCCAAAGTTTGGCTTTTCTCTGGTCTGCCACAGGAGTGCCGAAGTAGTGCCATACTTGAGCCATAACTGCCAGAGCAACGCCTAATTCGGGTATTTCAGAGATGCCAAAGTTTGGCGTTGCTATGGCCTGCCAGAGGAGCGCCAAAGTTGGTGCCATACTTCAGCCATAACTGCCATAGTAAATCCTAATCTGGGAATTCGGGGCATGCCAAGGTTTGGCGTTTCTCTATTCCGCCAGAGGAGCGCCAAAGTTCGTGCCATACTTCAGCCATAACTGCCAGAGCAACGCCTAATTTTGCTATTTGGGACGTGCCAAAGTTTGTCTTTTCTCTGGTCTGCCACAGGAGTGCCGACGTAGTGCCGAACGTCGTGCAAGTATGTGTACGTTTCATTACATTTGTTGCGTATCCAATCACATATACGGACAAACAAAATTGTTTCGATCGCTACCAGAAGTTTATTAAACCACTATCATTACACACAGTGTATTGTCGACATATTCACAAAGGTCACACTTCTCTGTAAAACGAAAAGCAAATTATAAAATAGAATTAACACTGCCCTCATGCCAAGCAAAACTCATCACTCAAAAAACCGCGGAGATTGAGAGGAAAGCAGGACTACTATCAGAAGCATGCTTGCGGTGTACTTACTAATAAAAGAGCGATATCATGTAATCCTTGATAGATGCATAATCCAACTCAGGCACCCCACAAACACTCTCCAGAAAGAAGGTTGCGCACATTCAACTGATGTCTCGTCGTCGGCGAAGAGCAGTTTTTGTCGAAGCGTGTCCAGCAAACACATCACAATAATTCCACGAACTTTGGTGAAAGAAATGGCTGTTACCGAAAAATTGGCATGGACGTATTCCGGCCGTTTACGACGAAAAAACACGGCCCCGTCTGCAACGCACGGAAGCAACAGAACACTGAAGAGCGCATTTCGAAAACCGGACCTACGTGACCCGCCTGTTTCTATAACTAGGCAAACGGCGAAAACGACAGCCCCAGAGATCCCATCAGCATGACAGAGAGAGTCACGTGACAAATTTTCGTCCAAACGTTTTTGTCCTACGCGTCCTACGTAGAGAGGTCACGCGTTTCACTCCACCCTTTTGATTTGCTTAAAGCGGCTGTCGCGCTCCCTGACAGCCACACCAAGACACAAAAGCAGGCGGGGAGGATTTGCAAAAGGCGAGGTCGAAGGGGCAGCAATAAGCAGCTAAGCTCCCTCTGCATTCTCGACGCTTTAGAGTAAAAAAAAAAAAAAAACTTATAAAAAAAATCCTGCTGTACAGTCAAAGCTACAGGGGAGGGAGTGTATGCCGACCAGTTCAACAGTAGGGAAATAAGGGACGGGGAATCCCAGCCCTTCTCTGGAATGAAATGGAACGGAATGAAAGGAAAGGCCGCTTCTGTTGGTGACCTTGTCGCCTTGGCTAGTCTGTCAGCGTTCGGCTTCCATTGTGGGCCTCAGAAAGATAATCTCCTTTCTTGAGAGCGAAATAGAAGGGGTGCTTATGTTTTGCGGGCTTGTCGCCATCCGCGATAGGCCTCAATTATTTCTCTCCCGACTTGCTCGCAGTGGCCTCCCATGGCTGTCGCGCCGGCAAAATTAGGGGCGCAGCCGGGATATTTTCTCCCGTGAATGACGATCGGGTGCTGAGAATCCGAAGCAGCTCTTTCGGCGTCCATTTGATGTTCTCGGAGTCGGTCGTTGAGGCATTGCCCCGTTTGCGCATTGTACCTGGCCCCGCTTCCTCTCCTTCCCCCAAGATTTTCCTTTCCTGTACTCCCACGGAGCGGGCGGGCTTTGAGCTTGAAGCCGAAAAGGAATGTTGTTGAGGTTGAAAGATTGTCTTGTATGTATCGTCCCTTATGTGTCTCCACTTTCTAAATGTTTAAAAAGTACCAACACGCTCAAATAGTACAAGTTCCGGGATTTCATTTCAATTCCCCAAGTGTAATGCGGGAGCGGCGCCACGGAGCCCCGGTCGTTTCCGCTCTTTGTTATCGCTAGGATTTGACAGTGCACAGTCACAATGCAAGACACGCACAGAGCCACGCTCGCTTTTGCAATGCGCCGCCTAATAATGATATCTGTTGAGGAGACATGCGCACATCAGTCTCTCGCAGCGCTAGCTCGATCTCAGCACTTTCTGTAAAGGCGCATTCACACCGAAAACGTAAGCAGTCGCGCGATGCAATTAAATCGCATCGCAAAAAAAAAATAATTGGATGGTCACTCTGGCGTGTGCGATGAGCGAGTCCAACGCCTTCGTTGGCGAGTCGCTTTTAAAAACTCTCGCTCCGAACGCCGTTGATTGGCTCAGCCTCTCCCCGACTAGATCGCATCGCAAAAGTCGGGTCAGGAAGCGACTGCTCAAATCGCGTCGCTTTTTGCCCGCAATGGTCGCTTTTGCAATGAAAGTTATCGCGCGACTAGATCGCATCGCCGGTGTGAACGCGCCTTAATGTCGAACCAGTCTCCCGGCCCGTCCCGATATTTGCGTGTGTACCTACGCGCGAGTACAACATCCGGCACAATTTGCGTTTGCAAAGCCTGGTCCAGCCGCGCCAAAACATTCAGCCCACCTTTGGACTGGAGAAATCAAGAGACACCCAAAATAAGATAAAGTGGCCAGCGGAATAAAACTTGATTTCTATTTAATTAAGATGAAGACCACCCGCGTACACCCGCGTACATCAAATATCTCATCAGCCGAACTCCAAGGCACTAAGCCTAGTTCTGGCACTTGTTTGGCAACTTTGGCCCGTAGCAGCGAGATGACAGCCGAACTATCGGGAAGCGAAGCCTAACTTTGGCACTAGTTTGGCGACTTTGGCCCGTAGCAGCGAGATGACAGCCGAAATATCGGGAACCGAAGCCTAACTTTGGCACTTGTTTGGCAACTTTGGCCCGTAGCTGCCAGACGACAGCCGAACTATCGGGAAGCGAAGCCTAACTTTGGCACTAGTTTGGCGACTTGGGCCCAAATATGCCAGATGTCAACCGAACTACAAGGTAGTAAGCCTAACTCTGGCACATCTGTGGCAATTTTGGCCCGAAGGTGCCAGATGACAGCCGAACTATCAAAAAGTGAAGCCTAACTTTGGCATAAGTTTGGCGATTTTGGCCCAAAAATGCCAAATATCTGCCGAACTACCGGGCAGTAAGCCTAACTCTGGCGTTTGTTAGGCAGTTTAGGCGCAAAGATGCCAGATGACAGCCAAACTAACAGGCAGTGAAGCCTAAATTTGGCACTTCTTTGGCAAATTAGGGCCAAAATACCCAGACTGTTGCCAAGGGAGGCCAGGTTTGGCTCTACTTTGGCTTCTTCGGGCTTTTCAATGCCCTAAACTCCCAGACAAAAGCCAAGTTTTGGCCCAGAACTCGGTGCTACCTGGGCAGGGTCAGCAAGTTTCACAAAATCCTCGGCAGCCACGGACACGTGGAAGGAAGCGTATGAGTCGTGCCGAGTCTTCAAACGCCGGCACTCCAGTTTGTCGAGCCCGATGGAGGATAGGTGAGAGGACACATCCTCACAGGTGGTGTCCGGCGCCAGTTTGGTGACAAATAAGGCTCTCCGACTCATTGACGGCGAGGCGACGCTCAGTTTCGAGGTCTCGGATGCCCCAGTCAGCGCGGGGTTCGAGCCTTCGGGCGCGTCGGCACCAGACGTGCCGCTCGCCCGTCACGTGCGCCATCCTGGCATGATGCAGTGGAGTTCGGCTCAATCCTCGGAGGTGCCGGCTTGAATGGGGCAGGGGGAGGAGTGTGCACCGCCCCTGGCACCCCATGCCGACTGCGTTGACTGCGGGAGGGCTAGGATCCCAGATTCAGGTGGCGAGCTCTGTAGGTTCGCCCGGGGCCTCTGCGGCAGTTTTCGCTCCTCAGAAGCGGGCGGGGAGCTGCGGCTCTGAACAATTGCAGCAAAAGACGACGCCCCACTTGCCTTTCCCAGGCCTGCAACTCTGAGCGCGACAAGCCTTGGCCTCGTCCCGGAGCGAGCAGACAAGTAACGTTTGTTGCTCCGTGGATCGCGCCCTTTCATTCCTGAGCCGCTTATTTTCCTCGGTCAGGCAGGCCACCTGGTCCGTCAGGAACGAGATCCCCTCCAAAGCGTCGAGGAGGAGACCGTGCAGAAGCTGTTGGGATTGTTCAAGGTCACCGCGCTGGGCAGCAGCGCGAGCCGTGCAGGAAGAAATGGGCGAGGGGAGCCGCCTTCACTCTGGCTGTCGCCGTCGTCGTTGTCGCAGGCAAGCTGCTCGCCGGGGTCGTACTCCTCGCTAGCTCTAACATCCCCTTCGTTAGGGCTAGCAGTTAGGGAGCCGTCCCAGTGGCTACAGATAAATTGGCTTACCCCACTTGTCAGAAGAAGGAGCTCCTCGGCCGCGAGCATTAAACATTTTCGATATACGCGATGGCGGCACTTGGCGCAGCGAATCCTGGGCTGTCTCCCGAAAAACACACGGAGACAGACGCAGCATGCGTCCGTACTGGGCGGCATCCCGCAGCGAATTATAATAATATAATAATAATAATAATAAAATTTAATAATATTAGTAATAATAATAATAATCAATCAATCATTCAATCAGTGTTTTTATAGTGTCCAGGAACAACCCATCGGTCTTAGTGCTGGCACACCTTAAAAAAAACAAGCAACACACACACGAGTGGAGAACAGGAACATAGTCCACCAGTGCGTCGAGAAAGTGAGGAGAAGAGTAGACGAGAGGGCGCGGGGGCGTCAGTGCGCCTAGAGTGCCTTCATACAAGCGCGCGCGTTTGCTTGAGTAGTGACATCTCAGCCATTTTTACGCCTGATCGCTTTTTTATGCATTTTGAAGTGCGCGCAATCCGGTGTCGCTCAGCTCGAGCGCGTAGCTTTGGCTAATGGATAGACGCCATTTTAGCGCCCTGGTCACGCACCGAGTGCGCGAGAGCGTCACGCGCTGACACATTCAGCGCAACAATGGATGTCTTCACCCTGAGACAGACAGACATGTAGGCACCCTAGGCGCGCCGAGCTCTGGTTAGAGCGACTAGTGGGCACACCTAAAGATACCAGCCTTTGTCTCCACTACACTCGTCGAACGCCTTAGAACGGGAACGCCAGCGTCCGGCGTTTGACTCTCGCATTGGAACGCGTTTGACGAGTACAGTGGTACGCGGGCGCTTAAAATGAAACGCAGTAGAAAAATCAAGAGCCATTTCATTTTGTGAAGGTAGAAGACCAGCAGCTGTTTATCACACGACACAGACCCGCCCCGAGGAGCAGAAGAAAACTGGACACGCGCGACGGGACCGCCACCTGGCGGAAAGTAGACACGTGCGACGGGACCGCCACCCTCAATAGAGCGGAAGGAAAGGAAACTAGGCACGCAAGCGCTTGGAACGACGACATAGAGAGGGCGGTGCGAGCGTAGACATGGCCGACGCGGTTCGCACACCGGTAAATCTTCGAGAAACCTCTATTCTCTACCTGAGAGTCTAGTGAACTTAAAAATGGTTCCTATTGAAAAGTAATCTACTGAATACTACTGAATTTACTTATCGCTAAATTACCCAAGCACCAAGGAGAATGCAAGGAATGGTCTTCCACGCGCCGCACGCACCGACGTCTGCAGCAATAACTGTTCTAAACAAATACCTAAAACAAAAGGCATCTTCCACGCGCGTTTGTCAACGCTTTATTTTGGTTATTTACATCGAATCTTTTATACGGGGAAGGATTGCGCGTCCAGCGACGACATCTGCAGCAGTAGCTCTTCTAAAGCTAAAGCCTAAAACCATAGCCTCCTCTATCCTCACTAAGCCTGGCAGTTTGACGACGGTGCTTGGTTACAGATTTGGAGCGCGAGGATCTGGTAGCACAGAGCACGGAAAGATCCATTTCTCGGGTAACCCAGAATGTAACCTGGACGTCAGCGCACAGCTTTTGCAGCAGCGAGAACCCGAAACACACTTGTTCGCTCGGGAGAAGTGTATTTCGGCGTCTCGCCACAGCGGAGCCAGTCACGGGGCCCTCCTTTTATCCGTTGTCTGCCGCGCCACCTTTCCCGTTTTGGTGGCCACTTCTCGTGACGATCTGTATGGTTTTGTCAGTATATAGGAGGCTATGCTAGCGAATGGCATCTTGCACGTGCGTTCGTCAACGCTATTTTATTATTTACTTCGAAGCTTTTATACGGGGAGGAGTGCGCGTGCGGTGCGTGCAGCTGTGCGAGCAGCGTTTTTGGTCACGCACACGACAAATTTACGGAACCCTAGCCATAAACAGCTTCGCTGTTAGAAACTGTACTCGGGAAACGTAATGACGCATGTTCAAAACGCGAGCCACAAACAATCTATTTTTCTCGCCTGGAGTGCTGCTCAGCCGGCATGGAATGTGCACGTGACACGCGCGTTCGAGTTTGCGCGTGCCGGTGCGAGGACGACGCGACTGAAGAAACGGCGTTCGAATTGTTCGGAACGAGGAGCGAGGAGTACGCCGCAGTATGGCCGTAGGGTAGCATGGCGCCGAAGCGAAGGGCCGTCGGGCTAAGGGCCCGGGCTTTCGAGACGCCCACCTGGTCTGACCTCCGACTCCAGCCAAGCCGTCGACTCCGCAAAACCACGGCGGCACCGTCCCCGCGAGCACGGCACCCAGAACGCCGACGGCGCTCTACCACAAGTCACCACCGGTCTCATCCTCGCCCCTGGCTCGTCACCTCTTCAGCACCCAGGCATCCAATGTCTCACCAATTCAACGGACGTTCAAGTTTGCACATGAACTATCAAGTTCTGTTCTATGATTCTTTTTTATAGTTCTTTGCCGCTTTTGAGAGCGTCTCATTATGAGATGCGTACATATTATCCTATTTCTCCGTGTGCATGGCGTAGGTAGTTTGCTTGTGTAAAAGTGTGTTCTTTATTTCGAACGGCCTCGCCTAGCAACTTAGCCTGCAAACAAATCAAGCTCTGCCAAAGAACGCCTGATCCGATCACAGTCGTGCTTTGTTCTCCCGGCAGTCCCCTTGCATTGGCGACTCGGAACCGGTCGCAATCAGTTTGTTGAATGACGTTTCATCAAGAGATCGCTTTATCGATGGTGCGACGTTTTGTGGACCGTCGCCTCGGCCGCCGGCCACCCAGCTTGGTGAACCCTTGGCGGTTCTGATGAAACCACGCCAGCTCGAGCCGGAGGTCACAAAAACTCGTCAGTGCTCTAGATGATAGGACCGCAGCACCGCAAACTGTGGCTAACAAGCCGCAAAGGGGAACTCCAGGACGATCCAGCAACCAAACAAAGTTTATGAGGTAACTGCGTGAGTTTGCTACGCGCTGTAGTATTGTTGAATACAATACTGCGACTTCCAAGGTTGAGACCACGTTTCTTAGCCAGCGTAGTGCAACCGTAAACGCAATTCTCTTGAGTGCCTTTGCAGAGCTGTGTGTCGCATTAGGGTTGGTGTTTACCTATGCCAACGCTTATTTTCAGTGACATTTTTTTTGCAGGCATATCAGTGTCACTGAGAGAGATAACTGTAGTAATATACATGAAGGGCGAGACGAGGCCATGTTCCGCTGGGCTCTAGACAGCACGCCCATGTCGCTTACTTCGTCCTTTTTTATTATATGGTTGCTGCCACATCTCCCTTTTGTGATGGACGACAGAACAGAGGACAAATGGACGGTTGTGGAAGCATACATGCACAACCTGAGACACGCAAAAATTTGTGAACATATCACAACACATATTTACACACCGTTTTTTTTTCTTCTTTTCACGGTTTTGGCCGCCCCGCCGCGTGTTGTTGCAGTTGGTCGAAGCCATATCCTTTCTTATCGTTGAACCACTTGACAGTGCCTGAGATCCCCTTGGTGAGCGGGGGACTCTTCATGTGGTCTTCTGTAGCGATTTCGTATCTGAAAGTAAGACTGCACAAACGCGACAAGTCTGCACTGTACTGGCCTCACGTCCACGAAACGGCTCATCAAGGTTGCTCACAACATAGACGTCATCAGTCATCGTGTACAGTACTGACTGTCGACTATGTTGAATTGTTGACTGGAATTCGCCGATAACCCGCAACGTCTGCTTCCTGGGTCGGCAAAATTGTGGCCGCAGTAGGCTGGAGGTTTTTTAGCTTGATGCCATGTCACCTTGTGATAGGCGGCATGTGGGCGCCATGTCGATTAGGTAAACTTGATGACGTCTTTTATTGACTTTGAGTGGCACTCACCAAGACAAGTCAGAAGAAGATTCTGACACTTCTCTCACCACTGCTTCATATCCATTCTTCTTGGCTTGTCTCCAGGTTCATTTCCTGTGTGGACTTTTCCCTGCATGCGATTTGCCCTGTGTTCTTTTCTTCCACAGTTTAGGCTGCAGGACATCTCGAATTTTTGTATGGGCCGAAAGTTTCCAAATCTTCCGCAGGAGAAAGACTCTATGTCATTTTTTGACTCTGACTCGCAGCGGGAGCCTTCTACTTTTCGTGCATTTTACCAAGGACGTCGACGATCATCTCCTCTTTTTCTGTTGGCTTTTGCCCTCGCACTACCGCTTGTTGCTTGTGCACAGCTTCTTACAGTCCAAGCCCGTGTGAATGCAGCGTCTAGCAGTAGAGGTTCAGGGCCCTCTCTCGCAGGCATCGAGAAAGGCATTTATCTGACAGTCGGGCCACGAAACGATCTCAAACAAGTTCGTCTTTGAGAACGCCATGATCCAGTAATGTTTTACCAAGGTGATATACGCTGGTTACCGACGGTTCCACCGGCTCTTCGGTATCTTGCGTTTTTTTAGGACATTTAGCCTCGATCGTAGGTGATGTTTCGATTTCCAACCAAGGGACTCGTGAAAGAAGTTCAGACACCTTTTCAAAATCTTGTTTGTCGACGTCCCATAGAGATGAGGCCTCGGCGACATCTTCGCCTTCATCTCCGAGGAAATATGCAAGTCGCATCTATCTGTTCGACTTCATCGGCGTTGACGAGCTTGAAGGCCTTTCGATATCAGATAAACTCTGTCGTGCCACCCTGGCCAGTCGCCTGGATTGTGAAAATTGAACGGGTGACGGAAGGGAGATGGTCTCTGAGCGTACATCGTTGTCCGAGATGCCGCTGCCGCCTCTTCTTCCGGGCTTGTCTCAGCGGGAAGGCTCTTGTGAACCGCATGACGTGTGGCGTGTCCATGGTGAAACTCTGCCTCTATCGAGCCAGCTTCTGACACCATGTAGCGTTATACATGAAGGACGAGACGAGGCCGTGTTCCGCTGGACTCTAGACTCCAAGCGCATGTCGCGATTTCGTCCTCCTTTATTATATGGCTACTGCCACAATAACAAAACCGTATTTTACATTTTACGACATTTCGAATGTGTTTCCATGTAGCCAATGACAGGAGCGACTGTTGGGAGAACCGAGGAGCTATTCTAACAGCTGTTGGGATAATTGACGCTGCCAGAAATACTGACATTTATAGTTGGGTTCACAGTTCATAGATTAACACTTACGTGCATACATGTGTACTGAAAAGGATTTTTTTATATAAGGACAGCATAGAAATCCTTTCAGAACTTTCTTTTTAAGCGATTTAGCTTTTATCATGCAAATTAATGTCCGAATTAACTTACGCTCTTTTAATATTATTTTGCACCCTGACTGCTGTTGGATTGTATATTTAATGAACTCTTACGCCCTTTGACGGAGTCATGCTGACATTATGCTGTTATATTTAACCAGTTGAGTTCGAATGAAATCAGTATTTATTTCTTAAAATATATGGCATATTTTGCATTAACGTTATTTCTCACCAATGGCCTGTCTAGACTCTAAAAAAAAAAAAAAAGAAAAGAACGTGCGTCTGAGGGAGTAGTGACAATAAGCAACGCAAGCGTGACATTTTGCATTGCTTAACAGACTACTTTTTTTATCGTCTAAACACATGTTTGGGCATCGTCATTGGCTGAGCTGCCACCGTAGTTGCTGTGATTGGCTCTCCGAGTGTTGTCCGGTAAAGTAGGCGCATGCTTTTTTACTTAGTGTAGAATGCTTATGAAATGAATACATGTGAGATTGTCTCTTTTAGCACAGTCGTTTAAATGGTCTTAACGAAGGAAGTAATGTCAATTTTGATGACTGGCATGCCGGTTTTATCGGAATTACTGATAATCAAGATGGCAACGTTCTTTCACTGGGGGACTCAGAAGATTATGCCACGTTACGATAACTTAATAAGTGCTTAAATCTGCGCGGTGACTGCGTGGGGAATGAGTATGTGTCTAAAGTGTGTGTATATTAAAATGTTTTTGTTTTATTATTTACGCTTTTTATCCAGTTCATCTAGAGTGTGAAAACATTACCCTCGAACATTTGAGTATTTTTGCAATACTTAACTTGGTGTATCGGGCGTCAGTGAAGAACCCAAACGTTTCCAGCAGCAGTTCGAGCAAGTCGCAAAAGTTTTAGCACAAACCGTTATCTTATTCAAAAGTTATGTGATTTTCAGAACTTTTCGATGGGAAAATGGTGCCCATTTTCGCCCGTTTTCGGTTTCTGGCGCCATAGCGCTTCATATGTTCAAGAACTCCGTTGGCCGCCATTTGTCCATTGAAACTTTCAGAAAATATCTTATAACTTTTGAAGAAGATAACGGCTGGTGCTGAAACGTTGGCAACTTGCTCGTACGGCTGGGGCTTCGTTCTGACAGAGTGCTCTCCGCGTTGTCTAGTTTATATTTGTGATGCAAAAAAAAGAAGCGTTCGGTTTTCTTGCGGACGCCCGGTATAGCTATGCATCGTTAATATGGACGCCTTTATTCACCCCAAAAATTGTCCATAATGCGAATATTTTATTTAAAAAAAAATCATGTACTCACTTTCCCCTATTTGTTCCAGAAACTTCCATTTATATACCGGGGTATCCTTATTAACGAGACAACTGTATTAGCTTCAAAATGAAACGTGATAAGTTTTCTTCAGTGCGCTTTGTCCTTATCGGCGTTTAGTGCTATTAACACTAGGTGTGGCAGAGTTTGTTCAGAGCACGGTTATGTTGACATCTAGAAAATTGTTAAATCTGGGCAGAACTGCTGAAAATATTTAATTTGGTAAACGGCGCGTATGCATTTGCATTGACATAAGTATATTAATTTAATGAACTAATTCAAAACAACGAGATTCTTTTTGACTATTTTGTTTTCGTTTTTTTTTTAATCTTGCGTTATCTTTGCTGTTTCATTTCGTCTTTCAAAAACTATTAAAACCATGACCAGAGCCTTTTTAAAAAGAGTTTTATATTTAATCACCTAAGATATTGTCACTTGAGCAACTTACTATTATTTGAGATATAATGGTTGTATTTGCTGTTGACATCTTCATTCCGGCATCTGGCATATTATGATTGTGTGTTCTTTGTGATAACAAGTTGAATGTACATAACTTTGCATGAAAGATTTTTGCATCGGATAGGTGCAATAAATTTATGTTACAGAAAGGATTAATTGTAACTCCAAGTGATCGTGTGATAAAAAAAATAATTACTAACATATTGATCCACAGCTTTTCTTAACTACTTACACATGTCTTCCCTTTGCTTACAACATGACTACATTTTGAAGTATTTGAAAGGCTAACTGAAGAAATGTGTGCACACTAAAATTTAAACCAGTGCACCTACTTTCCCGCCAAGCTATCGGAGAGCCAATCAGGTCTACAAAAAGAGTATGTCTCATGATGAGGCCGAAAATATATCTGCTTTCAAAATGGAGTCCGGCATATGTCTGGGGGGCATCACGTTTCACATTCTAACGCCACACACATTGCCCCATCGCCGGCCTTATATTCCCGCCGAACCATTTTCGGCCTTTTCGATAGCCGAACCCCTTTTGTAGATAGCAGTGATTGGCTCATCGGGCGCTCTCCGGAGAAGTAGGTGCACGGACATCCTTAGTCAACTCGAAGTATGGTTAGAAAAAAAAATCCGGAGGTACCCCTGACAAGTTTTATCCCGAAGGCCGTAAACAGCGGTTCGTATAATTACGGGTCGCATAGAGCGGGCTGGATACAGCCGGCCGGATACACCGGGCCGGATATAACCGTCCAGGTAAAACGGGCCGGATATAACGGCCTGTTATACCTGGTTATACCCGTGACAAGTTGGATCTCATTTGTCACGGTTATAACAGACCTAATATCCTGCTCAAGATTACGAGTGAAATCGGTAGTTGACTGTGGTAAAACTATCGTAAATCGTAAAACTATTGATAGTGTACTATCGATTTAGACTATCGATGAAGCTATCGATAGCCGACTATCGAGAAACTATCGGTTGTCGACTATTGTAAAACTGTCAATAGTACTTTATTAGGTGTCAAAAAAACCTCGAAAGTCTATCTAGAGAATGGAAAGCTCGGAGAAAAACGCTAACTGTATTTAGGGACTTCCGGATAATGATTAGGAAACACTCTAATACCTATTAAAAACTATAAAAAACAGCCTTTATTCTTTCTATAAACTATTCACACTAAACAATAAAGAAACTACCAATCGTATACTATCGAAAAAAATATAAATAAAAAATGTCAATAGCGCAATACTGATTTGTTTCTTGATAGGTTATCGTAGTTTTTCTGCTGTTTTACAGAGAAGGTATATATCTCTCGTTGGTCGGCTTTCTTCGTGCCGGCGTCCTCACGAAATATAAACCTTCAGCGATTGAAGCCCAAAGTGCATATCACGCATGTGACAAACAGCACAGCATTCGTTTCAACAAAGAACAGGCACGAAAACAAGCATCTGAACCACATACAATGATCATAATGCGCTCAGGATAACAATGCGAAGCACGTTGAGCTCACAGCATATGTTCGCGTTAAAGATATGTTGCGCAAGCTGCCGGGGCGACGGCAGCTCGCCACGTGGGGAGGGACGTCAATAGCCTTTCGTATATAAAACATGTTTGTACAGTACGGGTACTTTTTTCCGTCAATCATTTGGTATAGTGCAGTGGGCAACCGTTGCAGGTGATACTACAGCTTCGCTGGCCAACCACCTTTATTTACAGCGGATTGGAGCCCCGAGTTTCGGGAGCTTCCATTTTGTATTTTATAGACAAAATTCAACCGAAAAAAATTCAATGATACATTTCTTTCGCTCAATAAATAAACTAAACATCGCATCATGGGGTTATGAGTCATGACTTTACTCACATGAAAATATAAGTGTGGCGTTTTTTTTTTCGATTAAATTAAACAGGTTGCGTACAAGAAACGAAACAACATTGCCTTTCGAAATCACAGGTTTTTTTGTTTTGTATTGTCACTAAAATAACGCCTTATTGCCAACAATATCCTTACTTCGATCATGGGAAACTTTCGTTTCTATATTGTGTTTTGGTCTAGTTTTGATCTAGTTCCCAAACTTATTTTATTTGAAAAGTAGAAAAATAAAAACATCGGTAACTAAGCATGCATGTTGGCTTGGTATACGTTTTTTTTTCAACTAATGTTTTATTTAAAGTATCCACAATAAATTTTCTACTACATTTATTGACAAAAGTTTTTTTTTCCATAATTACGTGGCGAATCCCATATTTTGAAGTTATACTTTATTCCAACAGGAAAATCATTTACCAGCCACCGCTACCTAAATCTGCCAGAATTGAACCGAACAAAAAGTGAGAACATAGGGTGAATAAGCCTAACCTTGTTTTTTTTTTGTTTTTTTCAATGGCTAGTGCACAATTTTCGGAATACCTTTGAATTGTGATCAGCGGAAAGAAAAATGAATACCCAGCAGAGCGCCCATCTCCACCTGCCAGTGGTCAAGACTATAAAATGTTATACGTGACAATTGAATAGTAAAAGAAACAAAAGCGTGAAGCATGCTAAACTTTGTTTCATCCTACGATGGACTAAAGCCCAATGCTACAGGCAGCCGGGTTCAATCACGAGCCTGTTCGAAACCACGTGGTGTATTTGCTCCGTTGTACGTATCAGTGCGCCAAGACGCGTCCTGTGGAAGCTGAGCTTTTCGTCTGCTTATCGAGCCCTCCCAGCGGCTCCGTCTGCCTGCTGCGGTTTAGGGGCGAAGCTCCTCAGGGTCTAGCCTTGTCCGTACGTCCGTCCCCTCCGGACGGCGTCCGTGCTCACATAAAAAGAAGAAAAAATGTTTGCGCAGTCTACAGGATTCGAACCTGTGCGGGGAGACCCCAATGGACTTCTATAGTCCTTCGTCTTATCCACCCGGCCACGACTGGGGGACGAGTAGGGGGCTCTGAGATGTGGTAGTAACTCAAGAGCTGGGGTTTCTGTCATAGATGAAACGTTGCATAGTAGCCGCTCAACGTCTATACAGGAGAGGGCGTTGCGGTCAAATGCGTATATATTCGCGTTAAACTTCGGATGCATTGGCTCAACGTTTATAGACGAGAGGGCGCTGCGGTCAAATGCTCAAATGCGTATATAACCATGTTCCATACCACACATTCTCTTTCTGACATGCACCATTGACTTAAGCGGTGGGGATGCGTTCCCACGGCTTCTAGCGGATCCAAGCTGATCCGCTAGAAGAACCACTGGCCCTGCATTTCACCGACCATAAAGCAGTAATAATGAAGTCGAAACGCAACTCGGAACTCAGCACTACCTATAAGCAATAAAAAAACCAGCACCATCAGCACTACCTATGAACAAAAAAATCAGTATCATCAGCACCACCAGAGCTTCGCCCCAATCAACATCATTCATCACGTGGAGATGCGGTAATTTTTTGCTTTACTTACGCGTGCGTTCCCAGTTCTTTGTCGCAGCATGAATGGTAACGAAACTGGAATTTCGACCGCTGACCTATCTGCGTGTGCTTGGTCCATACCGCCATCAGCCTCGTACGCGCCTCGGTGGCCACTAGGATTGGATTGTAATGGCTAAGGCGAAACGACTTTATGTCAGTGTTGCCTGCGCGCACTCCAACTTCCCCAACTGTCGACATGTTTACGAAATGTGGCAGGCATATTTATGAAACTAAATGGCATGTAGCTTTACTAAATTAATATAAAATGGCGCGCTATCACAACAGAGAACCTTGTACGTAAGCACAGACGTACCAACTTGTTTTTGAGTGGGGGGGGGGGGGACAAACCAGACCTCCCCCCCCCCCCGGCCCGGGGGGTCGTGCCTTTTGGTATCCCTTGGGCGCCGCCGGCCAGTTTTTGCCCTGTCCAGTGGCGGCTGTTTCATGGGGGGGGGGGGGCGGGGGGGGAACACAATGCACTGCCCCCCCCCCCCCGCACTCTCAGAACTGGGGGTTGGTAAGCCCATGTACGTAAGATTAGTGCTCATCGTACTCTGCGTATCAGAATTTCTCTTGCGCACTCTTTTGCAATACGGATGCACGCTTTTCCGAGGTAGTGCTCCTGCGCCAGCCTTCGGACCTTAGTCCACCGTAGGGTGAGACGGAGTAAAGTAAAAAACTTTAATGCCAAATATCTTTTGCGAATGTTTTTCTTAGCTCCAAGACAAACAAAAAAAACTGAGTACACTTCTTATTTTCCAAATAAGGGCATACCAAAGTGCGAAGCCTGATATCTAAGCCTGAGGGATATACAAAATACCTGCAGATAAAAAGTTAAAAAACGCGTTTTTTATATGTAAATTTATTCTATGAGATTGCAACTTTATGATATAGTTTCCTTTCTATATCAAATTTAGCGCGAATCCCGACATTGTCAGTCAGTATTATTTCCGTCGTCATCTCCTTTGTGGGAGGAGATTTTATTTTCGTAACGCTCAATAGTTTTCAGAAAGTTGATTTTCGATAGTATCGATGGTGACCCG